>CALSFV010000228.1:890000-995000 GCA_943737045.1 Parapristionchus giblindavisi
CTTTTCTTGCTCGAAAGACAGGCCTGTATGGATTTCGACATTTGTATGAGGTCGACATTGTAATAACAGTTGTCCTTTGGATCATAAAAAGGCCCATGAAATCTCCGAAGTAATAGTTTTAGAGAGAGAGAGGGTTGAGAGAGAGAAAGATATATGAAATAACCTGAACACAACCGAGTGAAATTTGAGATGAAGGAAGATAGAGAAAAGAGCATTGTAGTGATAAGAGTCAAAGACTAGTCTAGTAGTTCAATAATCATTCTTAAATTCTGTTCTATGTTCAATACTGTAGACGACATGTATTACTTATAAGAAAACATACAACAAGAAGTACTGTAGATGGCCATCCAAGTAGTTGACTAACGACTAGAACTAATTTGCGTGAGAGTTTATCGAATTATACGAATTACTATACGATATGGTAGTATACAGGTTTTTTTTATATTGTGCATAAATTGTGGAAATGATTTATTCTTCAATGTGCACAATTTTTGACGTTGATTCATGCATATACGCTATGCTGAATTATTATAACAAATAAGATCTTTGACCCAGTACAGTATTGCTGTGGACATCTGTACACTTACTAGACAGTACCAGATTCAATTCATTATAAGTCCAATTTGAATACACTAGCCCTTTCAAGGTTTCTCCATCTGACAAAGCCAAACATTGACATTGTGGGACACGTGCCCTTAATTAGGCCATTTCTTCTTTCATTTCTTCTTCTTTGTTTTCTTGACCACATCCAAATCGCATTGGCATACGTGCAAAAAGTAGGAAAGAATCTACGAAGGAAAGCAATTCCATGAATGACAGTAGATTATCGGCACGTCTTCCGTAAATTCTCTCTTTCAAGTCTATTCTGGGGACAAAGAAAGCGCTAACGATCAAATGTGAACGCACTAAAAGATAGATACTTATATTAATATCATTCATTTTTAAAGATAAAAGCGCTTCTTCTATCCGAAAATGTGGAATCTGTATTAAGCCTACATCAATTGTTCATAAACACTAATGACTATGATACTTCTATTCAGTTATTCGTTCGTTGTCGAGAAGCAGCCAATTGGGAAGCTTCTCTTTCAAGAATACTGTCAGACCAGTCCGGTATATGATCCAGCCTGCGACTTCTTGAATAAGGTTCGTCCGTATTCTCTTTATTGCCACTGTTTTCTCCGGTCCATATCCTATCTTCATGTATTCTAATTAAAATAGTGGATGCCCATCTGTCTATAGTGAAATGTTCCTTCTATTCATCTTCATCTTTCTTCTTTCTCTTCCTCTTCTTCCTCCTTTGTCTGCCCATATTCTGCCTCATTTCCTCCCTCTGTCTCGCTTTCCTTCGCTCTCATTTTCATTTCGCCTTCTGTGTCTCTCCCCCAAATTTCTCATGCCTTTGACTGTCCAAAATGGGGAAGATGAGGGAAGAGAAGGAAGAGAAACGTCTTTTAATCGTCATTGCTCGTAGTTGAACAGACAGAGATACGTACAGAAGGGTAGTTATGCAGGCAGACATACCCTAAGCATTATTAATGCATATGTGCATAATAGACAGTGAGATTTACAGGGAAGGAACAAGGAACAAACAGCCTTGTATTACGCCGAAAACATATTCTATATTTAGATGATTCAATTCTAGTATAGAATGAATGAATAAGTGGAGAGAGGAAACCAATCATATGTCGTGCATGCATTAATCTATCTTTTTCTTGAGAAATGACCGTAGGAAGTAGGAGGAAGAGGCGAATTCATTAGGAGGGAACGTAAACTACCCCGAAGTATTTTGTGCCGGGGGGGGGATTGTTTACTATTATACTATTTAAGTTTATTTGTGCAGTCTACCCTAATGGACTATAAGTGAGCACTGAGAGGAACGGAAGCCAGGGGAAGATAAAGCTAGACTAACTAAGGAAACCGCGCCTTTCGCATGCTTAATCTTGCTTTTCGTGTCTCTATAGTGCATATAAATAAATTCTGTGACTAGATCCATATCGAATGTGTTAATCGAGAAAGCAATCACACCAATTATGCACAGTTCCTTGTAAAACGAACAATTTGCCTCGATAAATCACAAAAAAAGTAATTTTTAAAAAATAACACCTCCTTCAGATCGATGAATACGAAACAAACGACGACGATGCCGAGGCGAGGAAAGTTCTCGCTCATTCGATAGCTGAAATTTTACAACCACCACCTGTGCCCTCATCTCAGGTACTTAGCAATTAATGGTTATGGTCGTCATTTGACTTAATGTGAGCGTAACCTCCCTCAATGGTCTCTTCAACGCTCTACGCTTTCTCGTTGTTAGAGAACAGAGAAATAATGTACTCAATGAAGAGGTCATTGAGTAAGATTACACTCCCTTTAACAACTCCATGAATTCATAATCCTTAGGATGGAGAGGTGCAATCATCACAAGAAGAGGTCCATCCTTGGTTCACTGATATTCTGTCGGAGGAGCAAGTCGCATCTGTCGTATCCCTCGCTGCCCGAGTACAAGAAGAGACGGATCCAGCCAATGATCTTTTCAATGAATCATACAAGTATGTATTTTTATTTAATTTAATTCATCATACATTGAATATGTGTGACAACAAGTGTTAAATAAATAGTGTGAATTATATTGAGGGGGGTATTCACTTTTTTGTTTCGTTGACTTCGGATTTCATCATATTTTGTCTGAATGAAGACCACACTAACACATATGAATTCGAAATGCAAACATTCTAATGATCTTTCTTGTTCTTCAAATAGCATACTTCCGCCATCACTTCAATACATGTTTAATGCGTGAAATAAGCCCTCTTTTCTCGTGAGCTCGCTCATTACCCTTGTTGGGAAGGAAAAGGAGAGAAAATTGTAATGAAACGCTGCCAAATGAAGGCGCAGCCTTGATTATCGCATGGAGAAAGTGAAGTGAGAAAGTATAGCATTAAATGGAAAGAGAAGAAGAATTCACTGTGGTAGACGCCAAATTACAACCTTTCTCGTGAGATTTTTTCGAAGCGTGTAATGAAGCTGTCAAAAAAAATGCTATGCATTTATCAAATAAATGTATGGTATAGATATTTCTGGGACATCAGTAGACTGGAAACTGATAAAAATTTTTAAAAAAGTGTGAATATTCGTTGAATTTGAGGTTGGTTCGAGCATGGTTAGCTGACGCCGCATTCAAGACCTTCATAGAATCTCCATATTATCATCGATATCTGCAATGGAAATGGTTGGAACGACGGCCCGTCGATAAACATACCTTCCGTCTCTATCGAGTACTGGGAAAGGGAGGATTCGGCGAAGTGTGTGCGTGTCAGGTATGAATTTTACATTAAAAATTATATATTGCATTAAAATCGTAAGGACTAGAGAGGAAGGGTCGATAAAGGTCCCCTTCTCTGATGCCTCTTCAATTCATTTATTCGTTGAATATTCCCACAATATTAGATAGATCGTACACATAGATATGACAAGGCTACATACCCCGTATTATATATTGCCTCACTACAGCAGGCATAATATTCAATTAATAAATGGCAGGGGATATTAAATGCATAACACTCACCGTCGAATATAGTAATTTGCGTGAATAGTATTCCGGGGATGACGAAATTCTGAATAGGTTCTCTCTTCATGAGACACTAGGCCCATGCATACAATCTACGTCACATGAATATGTTTTATTTCCTTTTTTTGCGAAGATGAGTAGGAATCTTATACACGCTTATGGTATCTGACTGTCGTGTTCACTCATAAAAGATTCATACTCGCAATGGGTTCTGTTTGGCATTCTTTCACCTCATTTCATCTAAATCCCTGTCTGATTAAAGTTGCACCATGACCATGCACTTTTTTGCCGTCGATAAAGGTCATTCAAATTTGACAAAGATAGTAAAGGGAAATGAGATGGTCCGAGGCCGTTGTGTGGTCTCTTCTTTCTATCGCATGGCCACATCATAAGACTTCTTTATGGGTTATATAATTGGATTCCGATACGGTTGTTGATATCTGTTACTCATGTAATATTATTAGCACCTTGGATACCACGAAGGACGCTAATTCTGGCAGCGAGTATTTTTAGTCACTCCGAGACTTTCGTGTTAGATGAGTATGTGCAAGTTCCGCTGTCTAATCCTCTATGCATTCTGAACCCATTGAGAGAGACTCAGAGAGATATCAAGTGAGAAACATAGCCTGAGGGATAGAATAGAACAGAGAGACTGGAGTGGAAGGGAATGAGATGAATGTATTGTCAGGGACGGCAATTGATGGACTTCTCTTCCTCTACAGGCTTTCTATATATACATCTCCTTTGTCTGGTCATACTTTGATAGATTTCCGCTCTCAAGGGAATGGAGTCGGGGCCATAGATCCGCAGTTAAAGTCGAAACCATAAGGATGAAGGAAGGGATAGGAGAAGTAGAAAGGGTAAGGGGCATAGGGAAGGAGATAGACTTTCAAAATGTGAACATATGGCGTTCATTCTAAGAAAGAGAACAACGATCATTTCTCAGAGCTAGCTTCGTATTCCATTTGTGAGAGAATATTGCATGTTTGGAATGAAAACGAGTGACCTAAGTTGATCTTTGATCTTTGATCTTTGAGCTCTATTAATACTATCAGGAAACAAGATACGACATTGAAAGTTTATGATTAAAAGAGATATTGGATATTCAACAAGAAAAAGAAAATGGATGCGGTACAGAATATTCTTTTCAGGTCCGAGCGAGTGGTAAGATGTACGCTCTGAAGAAGTTGGAAAAGAAGCGAGTGAAGAAGCGACACGCGGAGACTCTTTCACTGAATGAGAAACAGATCCTACAGAGGATAAACTCCCCATTTGTAGTAAGTTATTGTTTGTGCCTCACAAGGGAAGTCAGCGGAGTCAGTCCGGGCGTTCGGAATGAGACATACACCATTCGATAGGTCTCCAAAAAAGAAGAACTTTTTCTATTAACCATTTTTCCTGAGGACTCCTGGGCGCCGAGATATTTGCATATTCCACTCTCGCTTCCTGTTGAACGAAAAACCAGTCTCTTGGCTATTCGAAGAGAGGAAGTGGCTGCCGGGTGAGATGTTTCCATCACTTTTTTTCCAATGCTACCATCGTTAGTGGAATACGAGCAAAATATTTTGAAACAAGGCCATTGGTACCACTCGGCCACCACTTACTCTCTTCGAAGAGCCAAGAGACTGGTTGTTCGTTCAACAGAAAGCGAGAGGGGAATATGCAAATATCTCGGCGCCCAGGAGTCCTCAGGAAAAATGGTAAATAGAAAAAGTTCTTCTTTTTTGGAGACCTATCGAATGGTGTATGTCTCATTCCGAACGCCCGGACTGACTCCGCTGACTTCCCTTGTCAGGGAACATCTCTAGACATACGTTATATGCCATCAATGTTATAGCAAAAATAAGAAGAAAAAAAAACGCATTTTGATAGCTTTATCTCGATTCTTTGTTTTCTCTTCGAAGGCAAATCTGATTGCTACTTTTAAACTGCTTCAATTGTCCATTTGTATTCCTTTGAATGACCCGTTCCGTAAAGATATTGTGAGATATTCTCTCCCTGCTTAGTCGTTCTATTTTTGTTATGTCTTCGCTTTCTCCCTGATGAAAAAGAGATCGAAGGAAGAGATATGAAGAGGAATAGAAGGCATCTAAAGGATGCCTAGAAGCTAGGAATAACCAAGTGTGCTAAGATATTCAAGGCGAACTTTTCAAGATTTCAATGAACATTGCATGATAATGGCTAATTGAGGACCCAAGATTTATCGTTAAAGCATGATAGAGAACAGTCAATATTACTAATAATATTCATTTCAGGTATCATTAGCATATGCGTATGAGACGAAAGAAGCCCTATGTCTAGTCTTAACCTTGATGAATGGAGGTAAGAATATACATCTACCATTTTATAGTGAACAAAAGGTATGCGTGATACCGTAACGATCATAGTTTTCAAATGTGGAAACGTCCCTGTTTTTGCATATTCCTATCTCTCTTTATTTCTATATATTTGATTCGGGATATTGAGTATCAGCAAAAAAGATGAAGTCAACAAGGTCTTCGTCTTTCTCATAAAAAAGCTCTTGTATCTCTTGAATGGAATGTGATTCTTTCTATATAGAGAGAAGGAAGGAATAATTTGTGTTTTGCTCTATATGTATATAATGGGAAGTCTTTTGTGCTAGTTTATTTTCTTATATTTATGCATAAATCATCAAAGGATCGCATAATAGAGATGACCAAAGCGTTATCTATTATATATGTTTTGGGATATGTTTTGAGGAATCATAATAGAATAGGCAAGGAAGACCTCGGGCTTCCTCTTTCTCTCCATACATCTCCTCCTCTCTATTTCTCGCTTCTCCGTCTCTCTCGAAATAGAAAGGAGGTCATGCGTTAATGAATATTTGACGAGATTCACTTACATTGGGATCTTTGCATAAATGCAAAAGTGAATAAATAAAGGGATCACTGAAACCAGACCCGTGCATGCACTTGAAGAGGGCATAGCAGGGAAAAGGTTTTACCAAAATAAAATTGCAAAGGGATCAAAATAGCGAATATTTATATAATAATTTTTATATATTTACAGGCGATCTCAAGTTCCATTTGTACAATCTGATGCCAGGAGGATTCGACGAGAAAAGAGTACAATTCTGCGCATCGGAAATTACTTTGGGCCTGCAACATTTGCATAGAGAAAGGATCTTGTACAGAGATTTGAAGCCGGAGAATATCCTGTTGGATGATTATGGTTAGTATATATTTTTTATGAAGCTGGTGAGAGTAAATTAGTGTCATATTGTAGAGTGAAAATATCGTTGTTTTCTCGAGTATGACATGAAAGCATTAGAAATGTACTCTTTTTGCAGCCTTTAATTAGGAAACGATCAAACTATGGTGAAATAGCATCTAGGGTTGATTTCTTTGCTTAACTAGCTTCATAGTCTACTGAACGAAGGCAATTTTAATTATGTGATTAATTCTGTCACTTATAAGTCACAGGAAATTTTTGACATTTATTCGAACCGATATGGGGAATTCTTGCTATTTTGAGAACATGCATCTCAACATTTACCAGTGATAAACAAAGATGCACAATATTCTGAGATATTTCGATCATGTTCTATAAATAAAGAACTTTCGGGGAAAATATATTCTTATAATATTACAGGACACGTTCGAATATCTGATCTTGGTCTCGCTGTTGAATTGAAAGACAACGAACCAATAAAAGGACGAGTAGGCACTGTTGGATATATGGGTAAATATGTAACCATTATAATCTGCTCAATGCTTTTCATATGTAACATTCGACAATTATAATCATCTGTTCATTCTGTCTCTCATATGTTATATCATACCATTATATTTTTCTCATGCTCCCTTCTTTTGGTCTTAATTACGAAAAAAAGATTGCCTTTAACGTCAGTCACGGAGTTGTAGAACTTCAAAGCATTGAAACCTTAACGAAGTTTTGACTTATGTCAGAAAGTTTCTACACGAGGTTCACATGAAGATGTAAAGGGCGTGAAAAAGTGAGAGATGAGAGGGAAGACGAGACGAGTGACAAAAAGATATGAAAGGAGAGACATATATCGAAGGCACACTCTGAGATAAAGAAGGATAAATAGAATAAAATGAGGAATGACACGAATTCACTTTACGTGCAAATGAAATAGAAATAGAGAAGGGTCAAACTCAATTTGAATCCACTGATGAGCATTGTAAAACGTGCAAAATATAGGGTAATTCGAATATGTTCAGTATCCATATCTCATAAATATGGTTAGTAGTCGTGATGTATTATGGAACAAAGATATGAATGTCTGTATATGAAATATAATTATCTTTGCAGCCCCTGAGATCGTGAAGAATGAGAGATATTCATATGGAGTCGATTGGTGGGGACTCGGTTGTCTCATTTACGAAATGATTGAGGGAAAGGTATCAATATCTGTTTTACATATTTGGAATTTTAAAAAATAGAAAAAAGTCTCGAACTACGTATTAATATCTCAATATTTTAAAGACAGATCCCATTCTTATTTGACTCTCCGTTCTGGCCACTCTCTCTCGCAAACAAAGATAGCGAGAGCTTTCCCAAGCGGAGAGTTTAAAAAATAGCTCGGGTGTGTTTTCAATGGTCTAATGACATAGTCTCTTTAAATCTGAAACCTTAATAAATATCAACTTCGATATTTTCCTCTGATAAAGAAATATAGTCTTTGAATTGATCGAGATAATTCAGGCTCCGTTCCGACAGAGGAAAGAGAAAGTGAAACGAGAAGAAGTAGAGAGACGAGTGAGAGAAGATCAAGAGAAGTACTCTGAGAAGTTCAGTGAAGCAGCGAGAACATTGTGCAGGTGAGAATTAGCTCACCATAAAGACATAATCATGACCCACCATGACGTATTCGAAGAGATTTGTTGATATAGAGATTTTTAAGGGGTTTGCTACACAAAGAACCTGGTTTCCGTCTTGGATGTAGAAGAGTCGGAAAGGCTGAGGAAGGCGCAGAAGAATTGAAGGCCCATCCATTCTTTACAACTGGAGATACGAATACAGGAAGAGAACCTGTACCGTGGAAGAAGTTGGAAGCTGGAAAGGTTAGATACGATATCTTAATTTTGACTGATAAATTTTCAAGGGGGATACTTCTCCTATAAATAATTAACACAACGCTTACTGAAATTTTTTATCGCCTTGGGTTAATTGGAATATGAGAATTTGGCACCATTGTCCATGAAAGAATTAATCTAAATTATTAATATAAATTAATTCTTTAAATTTACGTATTTCAAAAGTGGTTCATATAGGTGACCCCTCCATTCTGTCCTGATCCTCGCGCCGTCTACGCCAAGGACGTTCTGGATATAGAACAGTTCAGCACAGTGAAAGGAGTTCGACTCGATTCGAGTGACACTAATTTCTATGAAAAGTTCAATACGGGATCAGTGTCTATTCCTTGGCAGAATGAGGTGAGACAATTAATCACTTTTTTTATAAATAAGAGAGTAAGAGTTGACATTCCTCCCGTACACAGCATCATCGCCTTTAAAATATATTTTCTATCACCCAAGTTGTATCGATGACCGTTTCAGATGATAGAGACTGAATGTTACGGTGAACTGAATGAGATATACTCCCCTCAAACCGGTGAACTCTCACCCGATCTCAATCCTGAATACAAACCCGGTTCCGTTCCATCGAAGACTCGCTCAACAAAGAAGGCTGGATTCTTTGCTCGCTTCTTTCGACTCAAGGTATCCGCACTTTATTTGTCATAACTCTGTTGTAAAAATATCAAATGAGTTCATGCTTTGAATGATTATAACCTTTTTTCATTTCCCTCTTTTGCTTCAGTGAGGAACGATACATTCGCTTGAGAGTTTGGCAAGTTTCCCTATCTTATTCTTTGAGTCCTTCTAACTGTTAATCTGTGGCTTCGTGTTATTACCCTTGTCGAAAGTGCCCCTGAAGCTCCATTTTCCTCGTTTATCATGCAACTTTCCCCTCATCAGAAGAAACATAATCATGCATGTACATGTTCCATTGAAAAGTATACTGTGAACATGTATTATTTATGCCTACTCCCATTTTAATATGGTTCCTTATGTTCCAACGCTTGTGATCCCTATGGAGAATACGGTTGAACCCGTGCTTTGCAGCCGAGTCTCCGCACGTGGATCTTTGTACCTTTATTACTGACGCTATCCCTTGTTCATGCAAGCAATCTTTCGTTGTACTTATATTGACAAGGAATGGTTTTGGTTTGGGCGTGGTCTAAAATGGATCGAAATGCTAGGAATGATAACTGATGTTCATTACAGCCATTCCGTTCGGGTGCCGTGGTCGGTTGTGCATCGTGTGGTCAACGACGATGTGTCTGCATTAAAGAGACGACGAAGAGTCTTCACGATATCAGCGATGAAATAGTTCGATCATCATCACAAAGATATTCGATCTCTCATCCACCCACTACCGATCAACCGCTCATTTCAGCCTCATAGTCTGCGCTTTATGGACCGTATACTAACTCCCCTTGTTCCGGCCCGATTTCGGTTCTTTAATTTCATCTCTAGTCGTTATGTACTACGATGGCTAGCCATTGTGACCCATTCATATCCATGTTGTCTTCCTTCGACTATCTCGCTCTGCTGTTTAGGACTCTTTCTGTTTTCTTGTTTTACCACACTTTCCTAGCTTGTTTTGCGATTCCCACTCAATAATTTGTTTATTATTATTATTAATATTTTATTATAACCTAACCTTGTGGATCGTTAGAGATTCGTACATTCACTTCTTACTATAGAAAGATTTCCTAGTTTGCGCGTGGTTTTACCGGTAATCGATGCTACCCATCTTAATTACTACAACTATTGTGTATGTTTCGGACGACCAGTGATTATCTCAGAGAACGCCTCCTCATAAGACAGTCTACAATCGTATTGACAACTCTTTTCGAGCAAAAGAGAATTAAGTACCGATATATCTATCGTAACCCGTCCCAATTTTGGTCGTACCCCTAATATGTTAATCCTTCATCTTGTTTCACTTGGTCCTCTTTACTTTTATCGTGCAGCGCCTACATTTCGTACATTTATGCACGTGCTAGCATAGAAAATCAATTCATCTCCATCACTATCCTCTATCATTACTTAGTCTAGGAGTATCACCTTTTCTACCTATTTTCCCATCCCAATTGAACGTTTTCAGCAGGTTCATCACTCCTCCATGCCCCTCATGACCTTTTCATTCAGTCACCCTCCTTCCTTTCGCTATTCTGATCCCACCGTTCTCTCAAACCTATCAAACACGCATATATGCTTTGATCTTCACATCTTTCTCCACAATACTATTCAATTCTACGTACCTGCTTCCCATATGATATCTCAATTACTTGCGGCTGATTTCCCTCGAGTCCGAAGGGGACCCCAGGGATACACATCAATAATCAATCACATCTCCAATAGCAGCTATCTATCTTCAGCTTTGTTGGTACTCTTGCTATTCAGCTCTCCTCTTCCACAGTAGCTTACGCCTTGTATCTGTCATAATCTCTACTTTAAAGCAAAAGCAAACCGACCTTTCCAGTGTACCCTACGTCTCCTTTAATCAACTGATCCCCATCCCCTTATCCGATCGCCTCGTCTTACTTGTCACTCAAATTTTGTATGTTTCTCTTCACTAAGCTTTTGCCTTCAACACCCTTTCTAGTCGTCATTGTCTCTCTCTCTCTCTCTTTCGCTTTGTTCTCTTATCTTCGATTGACTTTGGAGGATAACAATTGGATAAAAGAAACGGCTCGTTATCTAAATACATATGGCTATATCACACCATACACGCGTGGATTGAGAATATATAACACTACTGAGACTCAATTATTTTAGATACAATTTTGATACAAATAGCTTTTAAAGCAACAATAAAAAGAACAGATATTTTTTCTTTTTTTTTAAATTTTTTTTTGTCAAATTTTAATATTAATTTTAAGTAAACAGTTTGGCGTAGTCTATAGTTAAGATTAATCTCATTCTTTTGATCTTTGATCGTTGTCTCTTTTTGCACTTACGCCGACTCAGATTTAATTATGTATTTGAATGTAATCTATAAATAAGAGATGAATAGATACTTGGAGATGTATATGCAATTTTCAATATTCAATTTTGAAAAAGGATTCGGAGAGATATTCTATACTCGACGAGCTCTAACTAATTACAAAGAATTGGCGAAGTTCAAACGGAAGGGTCAATCAAATCAAATCAAATCAAATCGATAACAATAATAAATCATCTATATCTTATTCATATCTTATCCGTCATATATTTAATCAATCAATTATCGCAATAAGTCGTTCTATCATAATTTTGTTATATAATCAGAGTTATGTAAATATATCTATTGTTAATCACAATATAATAAATTCATTTCTACTTGACTTACATAGATGTCATTCATTTCATTCATTCTTATTCATTCATCAAAACACGGTCGTTTCTTCTCTGATAGGAGAAATGATGACTCTATTGCTTCTAGCCAAAGTAAGTCTCTTCCATCTCATTGTTCATCTACTGATCTCTTCTTCATTCAGACAGTTGTCACTCAATTAGTCTTTACAATCATCTTGATTGTCTTTTCGTGTGCTAAAAAGAAGCCATCTCCTCCTCCACCATCAAGTACAGTACAACAAACGAAACAAACTCCATCAAAGATAGGAGCTCCTCCATCTTCATCTCAAGATATTAAACCTCCTCCTAATAAATCGATAGCTCAAGAACTACCCAATGCAAGTGCATCAAAGGTTTGATCATACTTCGCTCTAATCAATACATCAATCAATATTGTTAAGCCTGTCGACGGATCAAATAAAAAGCAAGAGAAGAAAGAAGAAAAGAAGAAAGAAGATAAACCAGAAGAAAAGGATCAATCTGCATCTAAGAAAAACTTACCGTATCCAGAGGTATACTGTAGATCAATTGAATAGAATATTGATTGATGATACAATTAAAGATAAAGGAACCATCCAAGTCAGAAGCTGCACGAAACAGGAAAGAACGGGAGGAGGCTAAGAAAGAGTTGATTGCAAGGGGACGATATAATGTTAGATACTGTATCTATAAATGAATAGATGAATCAATTAATATATCGATTTGTAGTATCGTTCTGACAGTGATGATACATTAGAGAGAGTGAAGTCACTCGCTTTTGAAAAAAGTGAAGAAAGTACGAAGAGGAAATAGTCATTGTTCCTATCAACTAATCAAAGATAAAGAGAATAGGATGATCAATTCATTGTTTATTAATATTACATTCTATCCATACATTGTATAACACTTTGTGCCTTTGATTAGTATATGTATCATATCACAGATTGATAGGAAGATAATGTTAGTAAGCAATATTATTTTACTCATCCAATTATCCATACGTTGAATCATGCAATTCCTGTAGATCAAGTTCACGTTGTTCTCGTCGTTTCTTAAACACATTCATTCATTCATTATCGATTAGATAAAAGCAACTATATTCGTAATGTAACAAAATGAATAAACCTCTGATCTTTTCCATTCTTCTTCATCCGGATCGGGAAGCATGATGGACATGAATTCACCTGTTATATTAGGGCGTTCCAAAAGTCTTTGCACTTTTTTCTGGTCGTACTTTGGAAACTCTTTCTCGGTCGAGAGCTGTTGTAATGCCTTGTGGAATTTTTCCTATATCGAAGGCGTACTGATTAGTAAATGTGATAAGTCTCATTTTCTCTTTTTCCTTGACTAAATTCAATTTTTTTATTTATGATACTATAACTCAAAGTACGAATTGTCCTTCTTGATTTGCACCGTACGGGGTGGATAGCAACAGAGACGTATCACCAACTACCCCAGTCAATGAAGCCAAGGGCGCCGTGTCGTATAACCGTATTCTCCTGTAATCTTCATTTCAAGAACAACCATTTTTTTCTATGGTTGAAAAACCAAGGTCACGACGTCCTACAAGCTAAAATGAAGGCCTGGTTCTTCGAATTGACAGAAGTTATCCGATGCAGAGTTTGTGAGACCTGGAGCAGAGAAATGGTACTCCAGGATTCACTATACATCGTATCCTCATTCGGTCTTCCCTTCGCCCAGGGCACCTAAATTAATTCCCCATGTACTCTCTGTCCCACAGCTCAAAAACCGAGTCGACATCGTCACTTCAAATCTCGGCCGTTCTCGATCCACTGATTGGGTGAAGTTCATTGTCCACCACGATGAAGAGTGGGTGTTGTAATACAACCTCCGTATAATAATAATATATTTATCGCATCTTGGAGAAAAGAGACGAGGGATTTTTTCATAAACAATTAAAATACATATCAAAACAAGAAGTAGCGACGATATAGGTGCAATTACTGGATTGCAACCTTTATAGAATTACTAAACACTTGAGGAGAGATTGATGTGACAATAGTTCGATCTAAATTATTCCATTTTCGGACAACACGATTTGAGAAAAATGATAGATAGCGTGTACTAGATGAAGGGTTCATACAAATTCTAAGTTGATGACCTCGAGTAAAATTCAAAGTGTTGGAAAATATAAAGATGCTACGGGGGTCAATATCAATAAAATTATGAATGATCTTGAACGTTACAGTAAGATCAATAATTGTTCTACGGGTTTCTAAAGTAGGGAGGTCCAAGGCTCGTAGACGATCCTCATACGAGGTGTACGGTAGACGACAGCGTTTACATACCAATCTGGAGTATCTGATAAGTACTGATTCAATTAAGGCATTCAAAGACGACGACACTTCAGAACAGTATTCGAGCAGTGGACGGACATAAGTGCAAAATAGACGGGTATAGACAACTGGGCTTTTTGATGTGAAAGAACGAAGGATGTAGCAGGAGCGAGCTTTAGCTTTTTTCACTATGTTGCTAATATGTTCAGTGAAATCCAAAGTATTTGAATATGTATGAGGATAGAATAGTTGCCCTCTTGGAAAAAAAGCGAAACCCTTCCCGAAACGCAATCCGAATGGAAAGAGAGAGTCGTTCTCATTCTTCTTCTGCTCTCTCGTTGTGGTTTATTACGAATTGTTGCTTGATAGGCAGACTATTAACATCGATGCCTTCTGCGAACAACTGAATTAGAAGAAGGCCCGAGACCTTCTCAGTGGAAAAGTGTTGCTTTTAATGGAGTCCGCGAAGACACATCACACTAACAAGACACAGGTCAAATTGAGGAATTTAGATATTGGCTGGCTACCCCATTCGCCGTATTCCCCCGACTTGTCCCCGTGTGATTGCCACGCTTTCCGAGGCGCTGCTGCGCAGGGAAAACCTTCCGTAGTCTGAACGATGTGAAACGGGAAATCGACCTTTGGATAGCCTCGCTTCCTAATGAGTTCTGCCAGAACGGTGTTATGCAGTTGTATACAAGATGGATGACATTTGTGCATGAACGTGTACAGTATGTCACCATTTGAATGCAGCTGCTTCGTTTGTTATTTGAAAAAGATATGAAGTAATAAAAAAGTGCAAAGACTTTTGAAACTCCCTAATATACAGTACAGCAGATTCCCCCAGTTAAAATGCGGTACGCGGGGTGACCCCGGGTGACTCCTCATGTCTCATCGAATTATTACTCTGTGAATGTTGAATATCAGGTGTCGAAGTTATTTTTGTTGTATAACTCTGTGTCTGAACTATTTTATCACATAAAGTTTGGAATTTTAAAAAATAAATAGCTTGATAAAATAAATAATATTGCAAATTACAGTATGACACGATTAGGGCTGCTATGCAGTGTGGCGAATCGTGATAAACTTTTTCCCCTTATTTTTGCGTGTTTTTAAACGTATTTCTTTGTTTATTTAATTTATTCCGACTTTAATTTTGTATTGTGCGCATACGCACAACAACCAATCAGAAAGATAAGCCTTTTCGTCTGAGCAACGTGTTTTCGTAAAAAAAACTCAACCAGAAGAGCGCAGTATGCCCTCTCCACTATCAAACGCAAACAGACATGCGCACAATACAAAATTAAAGTCGGTATAAATGAAATGAAAAAGGAAAAACGTTTAAAAACACGCAAAAATAAGGGGGGAAAGTTTATCACGATTCGCCACACTGCATAGCAGCCCTAATCGTGTCACACTGTAATTTGCATTATTATTTATTTTATCAAGCTATTTATTTTTTTAAAATTCCAAACTTTATGTGATAAAATAGTTCAGACACAGAGTAATACAACAAAAATAACTTCGACACCTGATATTCAATATTCACAGAGTAATAATTCGATGAGACATGAGGAGTCACCGGGGTCACCCCGCGTACCGCATTTTAACTGGGGAATCTGCTGTACTGTATATCATGCATTAACAAAATGTACAAATAATGTTTTGCATGTTCATTGATAGTACGACTTGAAAATTTTAATTTAAAAAATCATTTTCAAAAATATTTCTGAACAAGTTTTCAATTTTATTTTTAAACTATAAGAACAACTATTTTAACTATTTCGAATTGAAATTTTTGGATGTCAGCAATCTTTAAAGTGATACCCCAGGCATTGTTTGGAAATTGTGTTCGCTCTATCTTATGCCGACATTTTCGAACATATACGGTATTAAATAAGATTTAATACATTGATATTCTGAGCGATTTGCAAAAGTCACACAGCCAAAGGGATTGAACTTTTTAGCTAACGTGACAACTGTTTCATTATTCTGCTCACATTCTAACCGCTTAGTCACTAATACCATCTCATCTTTCTATTATACCATTTTTCATTTTTTATCTCATTCAAAATATTGGCCTTTACTGAAGCAGTTGTCACGTTAGCTAAACAAAAGATTACGGTAGGCACAATAATGGTTATAACTTCTCCTGTCCCCAGTGATTCTAAATCGTTCCCACTGCAGTCCCTGACCATCTCCGACTCTGCTTACTCTGCTCCTATACTATTATGTATAATACTCCTGGTTGCTTGCTTCATGATCCCTGATCTTTCTTCTTTCTCCATATATGTGCCTTTCATCAACACAAAACAACTCCTGGCTTTACACTCCTTCTTCTCCTTGCTTGGACTTTCTTTGCATTTTGATAACTGTGTAATCATAATCCCTTGACATCGTCTGTATTACATCTATTGTGCATTCGCTTCTAAATTTCAACTGTTATCGATTCCTCTATTAACTTTCGGCTTACTGTCCCTACATCTTTCAAAAAAAAACTGATTACACACGACTAAATCCTTTTTTCCACTGTGTAGAGGTTTACGATTTCTTGTTTCTTCCCTTTTTTCATCGAACCTCACAATATGATACGTAGAGATGTAACCCATCAACGTCTCCTTTGTTTCTCCTTAATTAGTGCCTGTAAAATTCAGTCTATACTGTACGAATAAGGTTGGAAATGGTGCGAAAATGTAGTGCGGCCGTACAGACTTCAACTATGGTGGGAAACTACTATGTGCACTTGGTGCTAGAGGGTAGGGTTAGAATTGCACTTCGAGTTCTGGGGAAATTAGATGTTGGTGACGATTGCGTGATAGCATCAGTCACTGAAGGGATCAAAACTACAGTCTTCGTTAGGGGATTCGCAAGAATTCAGTAAAATGCAGAGATGCTCTGTCGTCACTTTTTGTCACTATGCATGATCAACAGTCAGCGGTGACTCGAGTGGAATGAGAGATAAGACAAGTAATCGAGAGTATTCTCGTTACTATGGGAGCAATGGAAAAGAAGAAGAAGAAGAGGAGATTAGCGCGACTCCGCCCTTTTTGGTGGATACAAGAATATTTTGCTTTATCTATCAATATTTGAGGAATCGTCCTCATCTTCGACTGCTTGATTTCTATTTCTCTTTCTACGGCCAATCTTCAACAATTCGGCACCTTAGTGAGCTATCTTACAGAAATGTAATATATCGTTGTGAAACTATACCTTACCGGCTTTTTTATTTTATTATTCACAATTGTTTTACAAAATATATTATGATAATGGAACGCACTTATTTAGAAATGGACGCTCATTTCTTCCTTGATTCGAATAGTACCGATGATCTGTTTATAAGAGATGAATATGGCGTCATCATCTCAACCAATTTAACTTCTAATTCAACATACTTACATAAGGTATTCATTCATTTCATTTCATTTCTTTACATGAAATACATCGATCCCGCAAATTTTGTTCGCATTGTCTTTATAAACCAGAGATACGCAATCCATTTGAACTCTGATCTTTCATTCAGAATTTGTCCGATGAGGGAACCACATTCGCTATCATATTCTGTTCGATATTCGCTCTGATGATCGTCGTCATTTGCATTCTAGTCTATAAGGTTAGCTATAGTTGACTGCCTAAATAATAATAATAATACCTATATGTTTTCGAGAAAAAATCTTTAATGTTCCGGAAAAATCTTTACATACCGAAATACGTCATGGCAATCCAAAAACTCTTACCGTGTCTCATTTTGATGTGAAATAACAAAAAGTATATAATCATCATTAGCAAACATTTCGCTCATCTGCATCAATGGATACAAATAATGATATCATATTTTACTAGTAAGCAAAAATATTGTAAAATAAAGATAAACAAAATTGTTTAAGGTATGTTCTCTGCGTCGGTCTGTTGTTCCGGACGTCTATCGAATGGAATTTGGAAACGTCGGGTCAAACAACTTCGCCTTACCAAGAATTTAGATATAGTCATAATGAGAGTTTGAGCTCAAATAGCTAATCCACCGTACCACTGCAACTCAATCCCCTTTCTAAATCTGTCATTGATCTCGTACTACTTTGAATAATTCCTCATCTCACTAATCCTCTATGTGCTTATCCTAAAGAACTATTTCTGTATATTCCATGAAACGTCTTTATTTCGTCACTATTTTTTTGTAATATTTATTATTATTATTATTATCGAAAGAAACGGAGTTCTGTATCAGTACATAAATATGATAATTGAGCACACAATATTGTTAGATGCAACTCCTGATCACGTGATACAATAGAATATAATACACATTCAAGCACTTTCCACTACTCCATCCTCGAGTGAATCGTTCTCTCCTTCATTGTCACTTTCTGTATCAAGTGGGTTACGATAGAGATGAAGAGAGGAACCACAAGCTTTGGCTGCTTCAGCGACGGTTTGTTTTCCCAACGGAATCGAATCAATTGGAGGAGGGGCGATTTCTCCTGAAAATTGATGACTGAAAATAGGCTAAATCGACATGACCTTATTGTTAGCTTAAAATGTAGTAACACCTTTGTCTGTGGTACTTGGTTTTTTCGTGCAATTAAGAAAAAGATATATTTATGGACTGTGTACGACAAAAATATATCCCGATGATCTCGAGTTTAAAGATGAGCCTTCTCACACGTACAGTACTGTAGTCTATGCGCATGTGATAGAGGAATCCGCTCAAGCTACTTTCGAAAGCGCCAGAATAAACATCTCTCAAGATTATAGCCGTGATAATACTGGTATTTTCTGGGGATTTCGTCACGGTGTAAGGATAAATATTCTCAGTTTGGACGTCAATAGGCCTTTATAGATTTTCTCAAGGAAAGAAAGATGGTTTTGAAAAAAATATTGTTATGAAATCAAACCATTCTCGTTGAGTTGACTTCGACTCTTGTTTATGACGTTTCTCGAACTACGCAATGAACTTCCAGAATATTTAGGCAGCGCCTTTGGTTGAAGGAAAGTATGAATATCTGCAAGTTGAGTATATTATGATTTGAAACCATGGAATGAATTGTACCGGAAGGTCCCATAGAGTTGGCCTTTTCATCCGATCTAAGGAGTAATTGTCTTTGTACTGACAGCTCTCGAAGCTTCCTTTGACCATCCCTTGCTGATGCATACTCTTCTAGTTGCTCCCTGTGATATACATCATACTTTCAATGAACGATATTATTAAATTTTCATTTTGTCTATACATAATACTCATAAATTCATTGATCTGCACTTCCTTTCTTATCAATCTCCCTGTTACCTGGTTCATAGAGTGTAACATAGTTACTATCAAAAGAAATTGAAGAGGCGCCAGATTCGATACCTCGGAGTCTTGTAATCCCTCCATTGCTGTCCTTCTCTTCTGCCGAAGAAGATGAGGGAAAGACAGAGCAAGAGTAGAATGCAGATGACGGCAACAAGAGGAAAGACGAGGATAGACTCCCAGAATGAGACGCCTCCTTCGACAGCTGGAGTTGACCATTGATTCGGCTTTGTTTTCTTCTGCAAGAACATAATTCTCCTTTGCCAAACAGCAATAGTGTTGCACATAATGGAGCATAACAACACATTCCGCAATAATACAGCATCTGTATTAGTTGTATTTGTTGCTATAATAATGGCAACAAAAAAAGAATATTAGACCAGGTAACAAAAATGATACGGTAGCTTCTAATAATTTTGGTCGCTTTCTCTACACTCACGTCATCTGGGGATATTCCGAGGTCGACGGCCTTCAGATTACGGAATTCCCTTTCAGTTTCCTCATCGGCAAGATCTCTAACGAGCGTCTGACGCTTCTGAATGTCAGTGATCACAAATCAGAACTACTGAATAAGACCAGATTGGAATGTCCGAAAATAAAAATACGTCTAAATGGACTTTAACATCTTATGGTAAATAGAAAAAACTTATGGTAAATAAAAATAAAAATAAAAGTCTAAGTGAACTTTAGCATCTTATGGTAAATAAAAAAATATGGTAAATAAACATGGTCTAAATGAACTCTAACAACTTATAGTAATCGTAGATAAAGTATAAAGAATGAAAGATTATAGGAGTAGAGGATTAACACATCTGCATACTCTGTGGAATATATTGATATATGCACATCTTTGACTGGATAACACACAAACTTACCATAGTAGTCTTGCACCAATCGATATCGAAAGTGGGAACGAAATGTTTGTTGATGTTTTCCAGGTTCTTTCTCGTGCAAAATCGTCGATCTTTCTGTATGGAAGCAACCAGATTGTGAGTGTTCGGATAGAAATGACGTTGAGATCCGATCGAGACTATTGTGCTAAAATTGAGCATTATTTTTTCAAACGTAGAACAGCACCTAAATTTGTGTTTAGATTACTTTTTCTTGTCCTTTGCAACTTCTGTCATCACTTCCAGCTACAAAATTACAACGTGCGAATTAGTAAGCTTACGAATCTTTCTACTTATTACGCGATATGTAAAATAAATAATTAATTATGGTTTATTCTAAGAACGATGACGGAAGAATGAAGGCTCATGCATGGTTAAGTCAACAAAGCAATTTATTATTATAATTATTCCTCTATCAAATTAATACACCACTCACCCAACTTTCTGTCCTTTGCCAAAAGTATTTCCGGTTTTCTCAATAGGTACATTGTAGTAAGGCACGAGGTTTTGAATGTAAGGATTGACTCCTTTTCCTCTGAAATGGATATTTCATTTGTTGTTTTCTGTCAAGTACTTGGAAGTCAAATTCCCATGTACTATCGTTATTATTTTTTGTTATTTCTAGGTATGTAATGAGTCGACAGAATATGGTGAATAATGAGAAGCACTCACGGATCTATGACACAGTTTTAAGTAGACAAGGAAGTAAAGATTTTGGAAATGTATTACTTTCAATTAGGGCGTGTTTCCATGATATAAAGATTATTGTAGAGGTATTTGAAGGCAACGAAAGGGAAAGAATCCAGCGAAACACACTGAATACATTCATTTTCACACGTTCACTGTGATAAATTTACCCTAATTTAAGGTAACACATATGAACAACAAAATGATTCTGACTTAAAAGTTTCTTTCGCTGCTGTTTCCAGTCTTCCAATAAGACCAGTTCTATCAGAGATCAAATCTTCCACATCATGATTTCTTATGTGAAGGTTAATCACTTCTTGTGTAGATCGAGAATACCTTCCTGGAAATAACATCACTATAATTTCTGTTGAAGAAAAAGTATATCCTTCAGATTAGGTATGCCATAGAATTAGCACTATATGTATGATAATAAAAAAGAATATTAGATTATTGAAAACATCATAAATATGATGACATTGTGGTTCGTTAACTGGTAATTAATACGAATATCAAACTAAGATATTATACATTCAATGATTGAATATGTTTTCAATAATTCCTAGGCCATTGGGAAACAATGATCCACAATATTATCAGTTATTGCATAAACAACAAAAAAACGTCAAATGAGTAGACAGTTAGGGAAGATAACATGTTTTATGGTTAAAAGAATTCATAACCAACCATCATCTTGTAGTGTGATAACAACGAATTGTTCAGCTATTTGGAATGTGTCAGTTCTCTTCGCAATGACATGAATGGTAAATTGACGTAGTCTTCCTACTGGAGTTCCAACGAGATATGCAATGGCTGAATGGCGAGAACGACGAAGATGCATCCATACTGGGAGAAGAGGACGATTCTTTAGTGTAGCCGTCCATTCTACTGGGACTGGAATGAACAGAGATTAGAATTATTGTAAATTATATAGTATTCCGAAAGGAGATGAACAACGGGTTGTAATATTTTAACTCGAAAGAAGTCTATGCTTCGACACAAAAATCACAATATTTCAAAAAGTTTGTGACGTTTAAAAAATATAAAATTCGAAAACAAAAATTATCATATAAGCAGCATAAATTAAGAATCACACAGTCACAATTCTTTCCATTATATCGATAGTAAAAAAAAATTTTTAAAATTTATTCTCGAAATGAATTTCTTTTTCTTTTTCGAGTTTTTCCTACAACCCTTTAAATTTATTCTCGAAATGAATTTCTTTTTCTTTTTCGATTATCTTTTTAGATTTTTTCCTACAACCCTTTCCCGCTTAACCGTGATGTCAACCATGATTCGTTCATAACACAGAATGAATGATTGTCACTTTACAACTTTGTACTCTTTCGGTTGTAAACTGAAAATATATCGCCCACAATCCACTTCGATGATCATGCTTTCTACTACAACAGTGTAATTGACAGTGTACATGGAATATGATCTCATTCAAGCTTCTATAGTTGCCTCGTATTCATTACACGCTTGAGCCCTCTCAACATTCGCACAGATTTCATCCTCAACAAGTTTAATGATAAACTGATTGTCCACTTTGATTGATCACTGATATAATGATAGAGGGGACAACTGTGTATTATCTTCCTGGACTGGGCAGATGCATTGCTTATGTTAGTGCTAATATTATCAGAAACATCAGCCTTACGATTCTTTACTGTATGCTCTCTCAATGCAAGCTGTAAGATTCAGTCAAAATATCATTTGCAGTGTTCTTTCAATAACATCATAATTAATAAATTGGCATTTGCCATACATTTGTATATAACATATCCTAATTGTAAGAAGATCAAATAGAGACAGATATGTAGTTTCAATTTTTGCCATTACATTATTTCCACACTTTTTTAAATTGAGGCGAGTGAGATGTGATAATTTATCTAGGCCAATGCAAACATGAGTAAAAATTAGACCAGAAACCAGTACTGTGTTTGTTTTGATCTGTTGTTTTACTTGTATTCTTCACTGGGACCCAGACGAGTTATCAATAAGACGAGGTATACAATGATACCAATAACCAAGAACATACCCGTGGAGGGAAAGAACGCAGCCGAATGAAGAGTGTGCACGAAGAACTTTCCTTTGGTTCCTAATGATTGTCTTGTCTCGATTGAATTGATATTTGGAATGGAATGAATGGCTAGAAGAAGAAGACTGAGGATGCACGACCGCATCCTTCACGTCTGTGCCTCCACCAATATTTAGACCCATCATTCTCTCTCTCTGCCTTTCTCTCTCCCTCTCCCTTTCCCTCTCTCTCTCCATCTCAATCTCAATCTCTATTCTCTCTCATTCATCTCCCTTACACTGATTCTCCATCGTCGTATAGAATCGACAACTGCCGCTGATCGTCTCTTTCGTCCGCTCTTCATCTCTTTCATTGAAATAGAGACTTCATTTCACTCAATCGGCCATAAAAGTCTCTTTGATGACTTGTACTTAGACTTGAAATACCCATCGTCTATTGTCTACATCATACTCTCTGATTTAGAGGACTATTATTGGAAAAAACTTAGAGAAATTCGCTAAATCAATTAAATTCTACATTTTCTTATAAATTTTTAAGGAAATATAATTTCTAAACATAGAAATATTATTTATTTCCGAAAATGATCAACAATTAATTGACTTGCCTTAAACTTGGCAAAGTGCCAAAAGTTTGCGCGACACGGTCTCTCACCACGATTTTTAGCGTACGGTACTTTTCAAATTTCGCCATTTTTCATCAGCTGACGATTTCTTATCAGTTTTCCCCTTTTCGACTTGTTTTCACTTTCGTTCCTCTTTTGTTTTGTGTTTATTGCCCTCTCTTCCGTATTCTCTTACCATATGATACGTCGAACACGTGTGAACTAACGATGATTAGTCACGATTTGTATTATTCAAGGGATAATTAGCACCGAACCAGGAGCAATTGCACTTATCTGAGGCATATGTGGAAGAATTGCAGTTTAGATCACGTGTGAGCCAATTCAAACTCCTCCTTCCCTCTGGTCTCTCTCTCTCTCTCTTGTTGTAGGCTGCACGATCACGAGGGGTCTCTCCCCTCTCTCTATTCTGCCTCGCCCTCTCTTCTTTCCCTTCCCTCCCTCTCCTCTCTCACTTCAACTCCCCCTCCTCTTTCTCTCCTTTGATCGTCCTCCTCGTCTTTATGTCCTTCTCTCTAAATTATAAAACCACGTGGCTACAGCTTCTTCTAGACAGTTCGTTGCGATACTCGATTGTTCCTATCGTTCTTCTTCATTACCTCTCATAGCTCTCGATATTTTTTTCCAAAAATGATCTATAATCCCGATCGTTAAAATTATGCGTTCACTTTTATCTCAGTACTACGGATTCAGGGAAACGTCGGAATTTTAAACTCGGACGGTTATGATTTTGTACTGTTATTGGGGAAACTTTTCTCCAGTTCACTTTTCTTCTCATTTTGATCCGTTTGTGAACAAGTTAGAGACACTAAGCCTCTCTATCCGTTCTTCGTGTTCGATAGCACGACCTTGGTCAAAACTGACCGTTTCTTCTCCTAACCAGTTACCGATCTTTCACACTTGTTTCATTATGCTCATTTCGCAATTCTCGTCGAAGCTCCTTCCCTTTTACTATTGAATAATCAAATTTATTGCAGTGAATACACTCATCTTCCCGTATCTCAGTCCCCGTTGAATCGAATGCCTTTTGACAAGAAGAGAAATGACATCGAAGAGGATCCTGAGTTAGTCGCTGAGCGTGAATACGAAAGTCTCTCGAGTGGATCGGGCGGCTCCGGTGGAAAGAAGAATAAGACCGGAGTCGTCGCGAATGGTAGCAAGACTGCTACTGCTACCGCCAATGGTGTAGTGAGTAATGGAGAGGAGAAGAAAGAGAACAAGGCCGATGGTGAGTGATCTGGTGCATTGGATTGATTGCAACTTTGAGTTAGAGGACCATGCTAACAAGCACGGAAAGGGTCTTATGCCTTAGTTTGATTCGAATTAATTGCGTGAAATTATTAATACTGCTTTTTGACTTCGCTACTGTTCTTGTCGTTGAGATTGAAAAAAAAAACCAAAATATCACATTTATCTGGAGCAACAGTGAATCAATTTCAGCAGTCTCCATCGGTTCGAATGGAAAAGGAGCCGTCAACTTCAAGGAGGCAAAGGCTGATAGAAAGAAACGTTTCCGTGGAGTCAGTGGATCTTCTATCAAGAAGGACGGTCAGTTTTTAAATGGAAATATGGTGTCTCAATAGGTGCTAAACTTACCTTGTTTAGTAGCCTCTTGATCATACATTTTCGCCCCACCCACAATCTGTTGGTTTTGCGAATTATAAACTGACCCGATCTACATCTCAAGTACTCAAAACTGACCCGGTATGGGGTGATTCTTGCTAATCTCGATCTCCCGCATATTCTTAGATGGGTTTCGAGTCTCAAAACTGACCGCATCCACCAAAAGTGCTCACTCACAATGTGGGTGCTCGAAAATGTATGAACACAATATCAAGACTCTTGATATTGTGTTCGAAGAATTGTATAATGGTGAGCGGCGCTCACTGAACGCAGTAGATTCTTACCGGCGATAACTTTAACTATACTATCTAGCTATAACTGAACTGAACTATCTGATACAATGTGCTTTAAAGGATGGATCAATCTTGAACTAATCGAATAATTTGAGGTGGCCGCTTCGACTTGGGAATGGAGGACCTCGATCAATATGATGATGTCTCCGATAATGAATATGATGAAATGGCCAGGTTAGCATACCGGGAAACAAGTAGTATCCCCGTCTATCCGGGATTGTGATGAGAGAAATGGTCATGAATATGTGCCTTTGAGAACAATCTCCGAACAGCGATCATGCTTAATTATCTTTAGTCTTTGAACTTGAATGATGATGATGATGATGAAATTGTATTGAAGGTACATCAACACGAACTACAATGACTTGGCTGAGTGTGAGAGCGACGAATTCTCGAATGATGGATTACGTGAATACTCTCCGCTTCCGGTAAGCGAACCAAAGAAGATTATGGAAATATAGTGCCCGTCTCGTGATCTATCTGTACCTTGCACGGAACACTTGTTTTCCGTCAGTACCTATAACGGACCGAAAATCATACGCGACTTGTACTCAATCCATGTACCGCGGGTATACAACTGAAGACTTCTCTGGCTTGCTCTGATTGATGAAATATACAAGATATAGTACTGATAAATTGGATTAATATTGACATCTATAGGTGATTCCTGTTTTAGACAGGAGGGAATAAATAAATTGGGTTATCTTCATATCCTTTATGATGTTTATGTAATATTTGTTTCAGGCGGAAGCAATTCGTCTCCGCACTGCCTTGGTCGATGCAATCAAGGATCCATCGACTGATGAAGCCCTTCATCTTATGACCGAATCTCTCATTGAATACTTTGATGAGGGAGCGCGTCTCGAAGTTATCGAACGGGTACTGGATGACATGGTCATGGTCAGTTGTCGTCTATGCAACATCATAATTACATCTTGGTTACTGTAGCTATATCATAGAAAATGTCACTCGAAGGTGTCGTAGTATTATGGTTAGGCGCTGTCATTATAATTATTAATCATTGTATCAGTATCTGCAATGCGAAATATCACTGCCAGCATTATATATAATACAAGTGAATAACATAATAGATATGCTTGAATAATATAGGGAACATGATAGAATATAATAGATAGGTAGATTTCCCACTTTAGGATCATGATTACAAGGCGTGATTACATCACAATGACGATATTTCATGATGATGATTCATTCAATTGTAGAGTGACGAATGGACGAGTTCCGGTGCGATTGATCGTATGGCCGAGTACAAGTTGGTAACTCTTCTATCCAAGATTATCCATCAAGGCTTGATCTCGTTGGACGCATTCGACAACCACTTCAAACGGTTCGTTACAGGAGAAGGTACGGTAGATGGATCACTGATCTTTGATCTTTACAGGAATAGCGGTGACTCGCAGACGTTGCGTCTCATGAGAGCCGGTGTGAACTTCTACAAGGCTGATGCGCTTGAGATGAAGGGAGATCTACTCAATGGTACGAAAAGCAGTAATTGAATATATAATGATTATTAAATCTACGTTCTATACATATTATCACTTTCATCTGCTTATGCGTATTGGTTACTTTGAACAAATAAGTTAATCAATTTTACAAAATCCATGCGTACATGTCATCCATTTCAGTTCCTCCAAAGGAAATCACTGAACTCGCTGAAGATCTCACTCGATCGGGTGAAGTTTCGTGCGTGAAAGAAGCACTGACTGCTTGTCCGTTTCTCCATGCGGATATCATCTTCCAGGTTTGATCTTTGATCTTTGACCTTTGTTCGCTATATTTATTTCATTGCTTGCAGGTGTGCAATTCTGCCATAAATAGTATGAATATGGATGTGATCTTCAATGCATCCAATACCTTCAAGGATCTCATAGCTAAAAAGGTATCGCATTACTCTTTGATTTTTAATATCCTGATACTTGCAGATAATGACAGTGGCTGCTGTGAATACGGGAGTGTCTCGGTTTTTAGTCGAGTTGAGGGACACTGAAGTGGATCTTCCAGCTGCTTCATCTCTAGCATTCCTTCTTGTGTCATATTGTGTAGAGAGTCCAGCGTGTATCGATCATAAGGTCTACCGCAAATGTCCTCGGTTAGTATTGATTATCTTCTGCATCCGCTTAATTTTATTTGTCAATAATGCTATCTTAGACTTGAAATAGCTTTTTTTTTATTTTAGTAAGTAACGTGCTTACGTTAGGCCAGTGGGGAATGAAGAGTGTTTACCTTTATATGGCAGACATTTCGTGACTGACATCATATTATCAGTGTTTTAATTTCCTCAAACTTGGATTATTTTTGCAATCATAGTCTATTTCGCGTCGAATATGCGACAGAGTACAAGAGGAAGTTGTGCACAGAAGCCTTCTTGTAAAAAAGTTTCACGGATGAATGATTGTATGTCACATACGATATAAAATGCTGAATAGGAACAGTTTTTAGTAAATTATTGTTTGTACAACATGATTATCGTTGCAGTCCACGCAAGTTCCTTCGTAAGCGTACGATGTCATCGGGTCGTCTTTCAATTCGTGAAGATGCAGAAGAAGACTGCAATGAAGCCAATTATCTCCAACTCTCATGACTGCCACACCGTGTCTGTTAACCATTCATCATCGACAACTACATCCTCTGCAACCCCCATCTCATTCTGGTTACACTCTTACTCTACTCTGGTTCGTTGTTCATTATAATTCTGGTTACCACACCCCATTGATATTGGTTCACTTTCTTCATCCTACCTTTATATTGCCAACAACATGTTCATTGGTTACCCTAGTGTCCCGCGATATATTTCATCAATCTCTTGTTACCCTTTCTCTCTATGTACGGTTCACAACCTGTAATTGGCTTTATTCTAATATAATTGAAAAAAACAAGGGAGGTATCAGTCCACGCCCCCTTCTATTATCACCTTATCGAATACTTATGGTGTTCCTCCCCATACACACTACACTCCATATAGTGAATTTCCTCCAGAGAATACCGTAGTGTAACCATATTTGTATCATATTGTAAGTAGATTAATGGATTCGTTCTTTTCTCGTTTTCACTGTTTTTTTATTCTGTTAAACTGTAAAGTAGTGAGTGTCAGTGTGTGACCCAATGTTCTCGAGTTTTTCTAGTATTTCAATGACTAATCAATAATTGTAACTATATGCTTAGAAAGATAAAAAAAGTAGTTAGAGCACATGAGAATGCACACGAGATATCGGAATACTGTAACAGATCGATGGATCATTCATTTTCGTTACGCGCAATTATCCCTGTTTTGTTGGGCTGTGAAGTCTCTTGTACAACAAATATTCAAGTACATGTACAGTACAGATATTAAATGGTCATTCCCTTTATATCAATTACTTCCCTGTCGACATCATTCTTGGTTAAGTAGTTATTGACGGAGAAGTTGTAGTACAAGGATGAAATACAATAACGTATGATTAGAATCATTTATTCGTAACTTTCTACCACGTGTCGCATTATTGGCACAATTCTTGCAGAAAAAAAGATGACTTTCGATCATTTTGGATGCTTATTCTCTGGATAAGACATAGAGTGAGAGAGAAACTACTCTGAGAGAGGAAATGAGAGGGGATATGCACGGGACTCGTCATCGAAGGACTCGTTTTATATATGGAATGGAGAAGAGAAAGGAGATTGATAGTTATGACTAAACAGAATCAGTATTCTGTTGAGACTCGAGCTAGTTCCTTGAAGAATCGACGCCATTTGAATCGGAGCTGAAATTGAGGCAAAAAATTATTATCTATTTCCTTTTTTACAGTATTTCGAACAAATTCATTTTCCTTCGAAAGCCAGACAGACAAGAGAGAATAATTCCAAATGAGGGTATTTACGCATTTTCTCTTCTAATACATCTGCTCACTATGTATATGAGACGAACGGCGTGCTATTTTAGCTATTTCTATAGTATACGGCCAATCTCGAACAACAGTCAAATGTGTATGGAGAATGACAATGTTATGCATCGCAATTCTTTTGGAACAAGGCCACATGGTCAGTCGTGAATACAAAAATACTTCTCGTATGTGGTATGAGTTTTCTATGAGTTTTTGGTGGTATGAGTTTTTGGTGGTATGAGTTTTTTATCAAGAAAGTGAACTTACGACATTCTTCATTCTCATCCTATTCAGTCGTAATTCTCGAATGGGTGTGTAGATGAACTTCTCGATTAGACACAAAAATATGATCTTCGATGAGTATTGTACGATCTTATCTATCATTGGAACGCCGAAACTCACGATAGAAAGACATCCGAAGAATAATATACCTGAATTGATGAATTGAAAGAAGAGAGGAAGATACGAATCTTGTTAAAGTGATTCTTAGGGTAATGGTTTAAAAAATATCTCAAGTCTGTACAGTTCACCATTGTCAATAAAAACGTCACTTTTTAATCTCGTCGATCAATCTTTCGATAATTGTGCAAACTCTAATCGTGTCTCATATTTCATGTTTTATTATAATCAGGGACTTACCAAACGCGCTGAAGAATAGTCTATTTGAGTCTTCTGAATCCATGAGATGGTCTTCTTCATCCTCGTGGTCCATCGAACTGTAATTAATGCATAGAATGACCGGAAAGACAAAGAGGAGATGGACAGCGGTAGATAGAGGAGAAGAGAGAGCGTGAGTATTCGAGAAAAATAAGAGTTTTGGGAAGAAGCCCACCTTAGATCGAAAGGGAAGGCAGTAATGAGAAAGATTGGGAGAGAAAGAGAGAGAAACTAATAAAAAGTGGAAGAAGAGTAAGAAAAGAACACTGGAGGATGATGAATCTTCTAGGAAAATAACGAAGTAGAGGGGAGGAGAGAAGAAGAAAAAGAGGAAGATATAAGAAGAAATAGGAAGAGGAACGTAGGAGTGAGGATGTTATAGATGAAGACACACTATAGACGTACATATATTTGCATAACCTGGCTAACGACAGGTCAGCATTGAGAAGAAGAAGAAGGTCAAGATGAAATGAGATGGGAGTGGAGACTAAAATGGAGAAGAACTTGTAAGTAGAGTTGAGTATCACTGATAACTAATACATTTAACTATGAAGGGTTGAGATAGTGAGGTGGAAAGAAGAAGATAGAGGAGGGAAGGGTAGGAGTATGAAGATGAAAAGAAGTAAGTAAAGAGAGGTAGAGGAAGAGGAACGAGTGGGAGGAGGCAGAGAGGGAAGACGAAAAAGTAAACGTCAAGTTCGTTCTTGTTGACATGAGAAGTGATCGAAATAAAGAAGAATGAGAATGATGAATTAGTTCCAATAAGTAGTGTCATATCGTTGTTGATAGTGAGATGCGACGATATTTATGGAATAACACTACTTAAAGATGTTCAATCTCACCTCATTCATTTATTGCTTAATTACTCGCTGGCCTGTTTATGGCGAGTGGATTATTATTAAAAGAAAATATTATATTACAAGAGAATGGAAGCCAGAAAATATATATATATATCAGAGAATCTACTAAATTTCTTATAAGTATTATCCAGTTGGTGACACATACCTGTTGATTCATCTCAATAAACCCATAATATGGAGTAGTATTCGTATTTTATTTACTCCTTTCATAGTATTGTCAATAACATGTCCTGCATCATTTCTTCACTAGTCCCTCATGGGGACCATTGGATTGAGAAGGAGTGTGGAGGGAAGAAAGAGATTATGGTCAATGTAATGTGTGAATGTGAATGTACATCGAAGTTCACATCGCGTCACTGTTAAAATATAAAAAGTATATTAAAAATCAATATATGAACCAAGTCTTATAGCTAAGAGAAAATAAATCAGAAGTAAGGAGATATTGAGTATTTTTGAAAGGCATTTTAAATTCTATCATTACAATTTTGTGAAAATATCGTTGGTTTATCCTTCGACCATGTGTTGAATCAACCGAGTTCTCTTCACGCAGCGACTACTACTTTAAAAAAAACTTCTGTAAACTAGCATGTACATTTTCAATCAAAATATTTAATTGCTATTCCACATTTTAGGTGCACGATTGAGACAAAAGTTTTTTTGTTGCATGGGATTTCAGCAATACACAGTTCTTCTATATTGCTTAGCACTTTTTGTTAAAGATCGCGATTTTCTCTTCAAACGAACACTTATTCTCTCATTGACTCACTCTCTAACCGAGTTCGCCTTAATCTGATTAATTTATCAAGATATTGCAGACGACACTTTTCAAGAATTCGAAATAAGATAGTGAATAAGGCTGTTCAGGTCTTTTAACGACATATTGGATTCGTTCATGATGATATTAGAGATCCTACTTTAGTTTAGCTTATAATGTAGCTCTCAAAACTTGGTTGCGATGATTTTAAAGACACACGCGAGCAATTTTACACTACTAACGCTCTGGTAACACTGTTTCGCAGACAATTAATGGCGCACTAAAAAATAGTGGAAAACGGAAAATGGCGACTTTCCAGGGTCTAAAAAAGCACATGGAAAAAAAAATTTGAATTCGCGGGCGCGAAAAAAGGTGCGGGAATTCAAATTCTGGCTTTCCAACTGCGGTTTTCTGCGGTTTAAAAAGAATATTAAGTAGGAATTCAAGTTCTTACGCTTCATAAAGATCGAAAAATGAAATTTCTGTTTTATATAAGTTTTATAACCGCAGAAAATCCAGTTAGAAAGTCAGAATTTGAAGTCCCGCGCCTTATTCGGGCCCGCGAATTCAAATTTTGTGTTTCCATTTTCGGTTTTCCAGTGCACTTTTTTAGACCCCGGAAAGTCGCCATTTTCCGTTTTCGACTATTTTTAGTGCGCCATAAAGCGCGAGACCATTGCCAGAGCGAAGAGTAAAAAATCAGTTCGGGGTGTGTCTGCAAGCAAAATTTAATACATGTTTAGTCCGTATGTCGCTATGACATGGATCTCAATGAACCAGTAGTGATTGAAGCAGAAAAGCATCCGCATTTAAACTTTTATCTCATTCAGAACTATGTACTTCTTCATCTCAATTCTCTGAAAAATTCTTAAAGTAAACTGAAATATACTTATAGTCATTTACTTCCACTCTTAATTCTTGAAAGTAAAGTGGTATTGTAGCGTGATAGTACCAACAATAAAACAAATACTTTATTTACAGAATAATATAAAATCGATTGAATATCACACACGTAAGGGGGATGATACAAGAGAAGATTGGTACTCGTATAAGGTTAGTATATACACGCTTTGATCGAAATGGCACACGTTAATCTTATGCTATATGTCACAGATTGAAAATTAGAGTTAAAAGTTACTAAATAAAACGATAATAAAATTACAATACAAGTCTTAGCTAAAATTATCTTTAGCAAGCATAAAAGTACAACTTTTTAAAGTTTTTTAATGGTATGGAATTAGAAATTGAAATTGGTGATGAGTTAATTGGTAGATGATCCAAGGATCAGATATGGCGTTCACCTTGTGATTTTATAATGCGATGGTGAATAAGTTGAACAAGCGATTCGAGCCATAGACTAGCCATAAATTCTATTTGAACGAATAGAAGTGATTTGTTTCGGAAAAATAATTCTAATTCCTCCAGAGTCAGTAATAATATCATCATCTTCATCATCTTCATCAATCTCTGAAGACCAATTGCTCTGAAATATTTATTATCATTAAATTTCAGAGATTCCGCAACTGTTCCACGTTTTATTTTCGGATGCAAACATGTTTAATCATCACGAAAACGCAAAGAAACAACTTAAACAAACCGGAGAGACACTTAGAATTTTGAATGTTTCCTTTTTAGGTGGAATGATTTTAATAATTCCTGGCTCAAAATCATCTTCATCATACTTCAAATCCAAATTGCTCTGAAATATTCATAATTATTGAAATTTAAATTTATATTCAGATCGAACAAATATCTAAACTTCAAAGAAACTAAACGAATCGACTTGAACTAACCGGCCAGATGCTTAGAATTTTGAATGTTTCCTTTTTAGGTGGAATGATTTTAATAATTCCTGGCTCAAAATCATCTTCATCATACTTCAAATCCAAATTGCTCTGAAATATACATAATTATTAAATTCCATGACATTCTGAACATATTCTGTAATTTCTTTTCAGATCGTAATGCATTTGATCATCATATTATAGAAGCTAATATAGACAACTTCAACGAACCGGTAAAACCCATAGAATTTTGAATGTTTCCGATATTTTCATTTCTTGACGAACTGAAATAAATCAAGACTTTAGGAGTTAGTGATAAGAGAACAATAACCTCTAGAAATGGCATAAGGACGAGTCCGAAGAGCACTCTTCAGTTTAGTGGAAACAACTGCAAATATCATGTGTAGAAGTGATTTTGTTTATTTCGAAATATACAAATTACTTTCCATTTCGTGAAAAATAATTGTGCATTTATTTTAAAAAGGGAACTTGACGATTAATTTAAAATACACTAAGGACATATAAAAAATGTACCTTTTGGGACATGCACTCCTTCATTGCTCAATAGATTTGCATAGGAAGGAGGTAAGAAACGAACTGAAGAATATTTTTTTTATTATTTTCCTTTTGTTTTCTATTTTTTTATTCTTTTATTGTTTTCTACTTCTATTGACTCTTGACGAAATATGATAGGAAATAATGACTTGAAATAATTGATTTTTCCATTAAAAAATAACATCATTTCGTGATGCGCTAACCAAAATCATCTTCACTATGCTCATCTCATTTTAATATTACCCAACAATCGCTTTGATCAAAAGAATAATAAAACTTGAAATGTTCTCGATTTATAACGAAATATCCAACCTCTTTTCTTCTCTATTTTGTTTGAATTGCGATTAACTGCATGTGAACCATCGTTCTCGTCTTTGAAATCTACTGAAATGGTTGTTGATTAAGATCTATAGTACAAGATACAAAAGAGGAAAAATGCATTCACCTTCAGAGAATGATTCAACAATTTTTTTCACTTCAGCCGAATTCATCACTATCGAACCTCGCGAACCTATACATAGCGATTTGTATTCGATATGATTGATTGATAGATCGATATAAGACAGAAATCTATGGAAGTGACACGTCCGACGCTAACGACAACGATAGCAGAATATCGGACATCCAAGTAAGTAAGTAAGTATGATTGATATGCACACCTTTAGATGCAGGTCGGTGAGATTTCCTTACAGGTACAGTATTTGAAAAAATAATGAAATCTTTTTCTTCCACTGTAGAATTGACTTGATCTTCGGTCGAAAGAGATTGTGACTCGATCGTTACTATAAATAAATACTTTAAGGGTCAGTGACAAACTTAGAATCAAGAATATTATACCCTTAGATATTTTGATTTTTCTGTTGATCTTCGACGGTCTTGTTGAGATTGAATTAATTGAAGAGTTTGATGTTGGGGTTGCATTTGATGCTAAAATCAATCATGGGTAAATCTACTGAGTTGATTCATTTATGTGAAGTATGTTGTTTTAAAATCAGTAATTATCACTGGCATAGCAGTGATCACCCGCAGGACTTCGTGTGCCTTGATTAACGGGTTGTACCTTTACCTTTTTTCTGATCAAAACACATTCGTATGACAATGTACACAAACAATATCATATTGACCTTATCAAAACTTGGATTTGATAATTTCTTTTCCTTTGGCACTATCTCTCTGCTTAGACAAATCATGTATTTTATTTAAGCAATTGATTCACTTCTTATAGTATTTTTGTGACTAAAACTTTCATAGTAAACCCTTATAAATATCTTGGCAGACGAACTCAATAGCACTGACCGTTGTTCAGTGGAGTTACCCGATTGATGACATAATCATGAATTATACTAGACGGTCGGTCTATACTAGACGGTCTATACGGTCGCTCCATATGAACTATACTAGACGGTCGGGAATGCGAAACTTCTCTTGATTCTGTTGACGGACAAGCAACAATATTCAGTATCTGAAAAGAATTTTCGAACAATCAATGATTTAAGTATCGAACCGTGCGTCTTACAAACGTAATCCTCACACGCAACAATTTTTTTAGTGGCCACATACACACGGACCTACAGACCTACAGACCTGTAAGCAATGATAGGAATGCTTCAACGCACCATGGCTTCAAATGTATGGCTTTAAATGAATTGGTGTTTCGTTTGCATTATCACCGCGAACTATGTAAGAGAACAACTTTTTTTCTCAATTTACCGCAATACTTTAAACATGTTCTCATTTAAAAAAAAATTCATTGTGGTCGACCAAATAGCGGTTTGTATATGAGATGTCCAAAAATGAGGAGACAAGGAACTATCAGTATTCTCTTATGACCGTTTCGACTATTTTGAAGGTCTATTGGAGGAAGGGAAAACATAGTATTTATTGTGCGACTTCTGTCAGTTCAGTTAATCATCAAAGATAGGAAAATACAAAATACAAGATGCAGCCTTCAATTCACTGATGTCCTGAGATTTAATAATATCGGCAAAGTAGATACCTGGAATTTGAAGTCTTTCTTCTTCAAATCAACTAATTTGAATTCTTTCTTCTTCTTCGAGGCCTCTCTTTTCATGGTCATTGCCGCACAGGTAAATATTTCTGAAAAAAAGGTCATATTATAGAGTACAACTACACTGAGAGCAAACTTACCTGGCAAATCGTTACCCCGATACACTTTCCTGGCTAACGATTACCCCAAATGGTGAATAATTCAACGGCTGAATTCACCATTTGGGGTAATCGTTTGCCAGGAAAGTGTATCGGGGTAACGATTTGCCAGGTAAGTTTGCTCTCAGTGTATTATTCAGGCAAATAAAACCGGAATGTGAAATAGCGAGGTAGAGTGTCCAATAGCCAAGGATAAATGTGATTAGGAAGACTTATTTGGTAATCAATATAGTTGGGAATAGGTGAGATGAAGGGATAGAAGGGAGTGATAGAGAGAAGAGACGATGGAACAGAGGATTGAAAGAGAGTTGCAGACATATAGAGAAAGAGAGAACAGAGCGGATGATTGGAAGAGAAAGATGTAGTATTTGTACCTTGATGATCGAAAATGAGATCATTGATAAATGAAAACAATTAGCGTTTTTATGTAATTGTGCATATATTATGATTTACAGACGAGGTGCAGGCCTAATTTCATTTAATATTAAATATTTATAGCTTCCTACAATTTAACATTTTGAAATACCAGAGGCTCGATGGTGAATAAACGGAGTGTTTGTATAACCTTAAAAGCACACCACGAGCCAATTGTACAATCCACTCTATGCTCTCTCGCAGATAACGAAAGCGAGAGAGCGTTGCAAGAACGGTAAGTTTTAGATTAGCTCGGACGTGTATTAAAAGATGAATTTACGATTAATAAATTAATTTTTAATTATCATTTTTGATAACCATGACTAGTATTTGAGCCGACAAGGAGATTCAAATATACAGTATTTCTGATAGACTGAATCGATTGGAAGCATATGCATGCATTTCCAAACAGTCCACACTTAAGAGACAGAATTCGGATGACATATGTTTCAGGCACGAATCATAAGCCGACCTGAAAACACTTCAACGATTTCTTTGAAGACGGAGTTATTTCAAAAATTCTTCCTGTCCGCACGTTACGTCATGTTTGTCGATAGTCTATTTTGTCATGCTTCGAAAATTGGGAGCTCATGGGACCAGAAGGAGACAAGATGCAGTGATCGAATTACGAATCTCTGATGGCCTGATAATAAGTATAATTATATTGTTGGTTACTTAAATAAAATTTTTCCAAAGTAAAAAAATAAAACAAACCTAGTAGGACCAACGACAAAGGCATTGAAATTGAGTTTGGCTCTGCTGCGGTGTCTGTGGGTGGTAAGAGCAATTTGAGATCTCTCGTGAATGTCATCCGTTGTGGTCTAGTGGTTAGGATTTATGGCTCTCACCCATAAGGCCGGGGTTCGATTCCCCGCAACGGAAGAAATCTTTTGCCGATTTTTTAAAATTTAATATATTACAAAACGTTCGGAAGAATCTCCCGAAAATGTTGACGAAAATATTTTAGACTTGGTGTATTTTCTTTATTTTTCAAGGGGTATCACGTGTTTGTCATGTTCGTAATCTTGAACTGCTTCACTCGCTGCACTGGCTCATTCTATTTTCGGTCCATAGCTAGACAATATAATATTTCAATTTCATTCACTGACTTTTTAAAATCACACAACATTTTCAAAAAATATTTGAAATATTAAATTTTGGCAAATGCAAAATTTGGAAAGGCTCGAACGGATACGAACCTTCTCGCATAAGTCCGTTTGTGGAGTCATGGTTTGGCGTCATTGCTTAGAGATAAAGACATCACGATGATGCTTGCTTCCTTTGCCTACACAATGTATTCTCTATTCTGGTCAGTGAAAAGAACAGACGTAAAGGACAGAGTACATGAGTGTGACAAAAAGTGCTTAATAAATTTCATCCTGGAATATCTAATTGATATTCATGAACTGAATCATCTATGCGTGTGTCCTCTATGTGTTGTATTTTATTCTCACTCTATTCCCAAGTTATGATACATCTAATATTATCATAATTGAAAATATTGATCAATTTGAACTTTGAAGAAAGTACACCAAAATGTTTTATACTTGCACCGGCTTGTCCATGTTTCCACCACGTATCATGCACTTGTTCTTTGTCTATTCAGTCAGATATATCAAATGGTTTTAGCGAGAGATCATAGAAACGAGAGAGATCACTGGAGGTTTAATGCGTGAATTTGAATGTGCACCAAAGTTCACTGAGTGATCATTATTTTGGTATCAAACTTATGAACTACATCGTTCTAACACACGGATTTCGGTTAATTAATCTTCTATCCTACGCAATAACGTGGTATTGTCGATTTTCGATGCCATTATTCTGTTGATCGCATCCACCGACAATTCTGTAGTACCAATGACATCTACATCATCCACAATACGAAGGAAGCTTGCACACCTGCATGAACCCATCGAATGAAATGAATCATCCCTGTTTTCTCTGTCCCACACATAATGAATCAAAGCTGAATGATATTGCGTTGCAATTGGACACGGAATATGATCGATTATGATAATTCATGGTGAGAGACCACATAGAGATTCGTATGATGATCGAGAGGGAGTAGGAATAGAGAGAAGAAGAGATGATTATTGGGATCATTGTACGTAGTAAGTAGTTGTTGATAGACAACACTGCTTCCATCTTTGTCCCTCATGAGCCTCTTCCTCTTGTATACATGAAACTGAGTGCGTCACACTCCATAATGATCTCATGCTATAATCTCGCTTATCAAGACTAGAAAAGGGGGCGGAACATAAATGGATCCTAGAGTATAAAGGCAGTCGATCGAGGAGAGATAGGCACTTCTCATAGTCGGAGTCCATTATGAAGACTGCCCTAGTGTGTCTTTTGGTCCTAGCGGCCGCCGAGGCCCTTCACAGGTAATTCGATACCACTCTCATTGTATTCTTAGAAGTATTATCCATTTTGATTATTTATTTTTACTATGTATAGAGAACAGCGAAAGGATTAGAACGAATTATTACTAAATCTAAGAACCACACTACTGTCCTTGAAGCAAAAAAAGAAAATTAAGAAAAGAAAATTAAGAAATTCTGTTAAGGGTCCCCATGTACAAGCATCAACACGATCGATCATCATACAAGATCGAATCGATCAAGGAATACTTGAAGCAGAAGTACATCGCCGGACACAAGTTCAACAAGTTCGTCTATGAGGAAGGACTCTCTGACTTCTCCAATGTATGATATTGCATTATTACAAAAACGCATTACTGTTCAATTTAGTAGAGATACATGGATTATTTTTGATTATTGAATCGAGACGTACTTTCAAAACTACATGCCCATAAATACGTGCCTATTAAATCAATCAATATTCACGTTGAAGAGCATTATCATGTTTCACTCTTTTCATGATTATTTAACGACAAGATAAGGCTAAATAATTTTATGGCTGAGACTAAGAGTGTATAATTCCGTCATTTCGATAGACTCTTATCATTAAGAAGAAGGCAATTTAATTATATGATAAGAGAAGTAATGGTTACGCACGTTTTTGCAGGCTCAGTACTACGGAGAGATCACCATCGGAACCCCTGCTCAGAAGTTCAAGGTATGAATCATTCCTGGTATCTTTCGTGTGAATCTTCAATCACTAAATATTGAAAATAACGGTAAATATAATATTAATTCAATTTTGATTCAGACTCTCTTCGACACTGGATCCTCCAACCTCTGGGTGCCCTGCAAGGGATGTCCCACTTCCGATATCGCCTGCCGCACTCACAACCAATTCGACTGTGCCAGCTCCAACACTTGCACCAAGACCGATCTTCCCTTCGAGATCGAGTACGGAACCGGATCCATGACTGGATACGTCGTCGATGACGTCGTCTGCGTATGTTCTCACTTTGGGAATTATTGATTGGATCTGAAATCTCTAATCATTTCAGTTCGGATCTGCCGACTCTGGATACTGTACTGATGCTACCCAGGGACTCGCTTGCGCCATGAACGAGCCTGGAATCACCTTCGTTGTAAGTATATTTCCGGTCATAATCAACAAATGAGTGACGCCAAAGAAGAAAAAAATCAATAATGCCTTACAGGCCGCCAGATTCGACGGTATCCTCGGTATGGGATGGGACTCAATCTCCGTCGATGGACTCTCTCAGCCTATGGACCAGATCTGGGCCGATACTGAGAACTGCCCTGAGGCCATCTTCGCCTTCTGGCTCAACCGTCAACTTGACAACATTGCCAACGTTAAGAATGGAGGAGAGATGACCCTCTGTGGAACCGACCCCGCCCACTATGTTGTGAGTCCGATTTTTTTATATCTCATGGCAAGATTCGAACTATCCATGCAAACTATTGTTTTTTAGGGAGAAATCGCCTGGGAACCCCTCACTGCTGAGGACTACTGGAGAATCAACCTCTCCGAGGTTAAGGTTGGAGGTGTCTCTTACGCCAAGGGACCCGTCTCTGCCATCGTTGACACCGGAACATCTCTCCTCACTGGACCCACCGACGTCATTAACCAGGTATGACATACCTTTTCGAGACTGTTTGTTAACCGACATTGTTCAACATAGAGAACATTGATTTCTCGATTATTAGATTAACTCGAGCCTTCATAATCGCTTCGAATTCTAGATCCAAAAGGCCATCGGAGGACGCGAAATCGGAAACACTGGTGAGTTCATGGTGAACTGCAACAAGATCAACACCCTTCCCGACATCGCCTTCAACCTCGGAGGACAGGACTTCGTTCTTAAGGTCAGTCATTGAACACATCGATAGAAACTGAGGTTAATTCTGTCAGGGAGAGGACTACATCCTCAAGATGACCAACGCTGGAGTGTCTGAGTGCATCTCTGGATTCATGGCCATGGATGTTCCCGCCCCCGCCGGTGAGACAACAACTGAATCATCAAAAGACAGTTGAAAACACATGTCGAATATGCATCAACAGTATCTATTCGTAAACACAAGAACAGTCGCATGTTATGGATGGACCCAATGTGATCTCTCGTATTGCAGGACCTCTCTGGATTCTTGGTGACGTTTTCATCGGAAAGTTCTACTCCGTCTTTGACCACGGCAACAAGCGTGTTGGTTTCGCCGTCTCCGCCTCCGCCTAAATCACCCATCCTCCTTTCTCTCGCGATAATCATGATATCATGTAATATGTGCCAAATTTGCCTAATGAATTAGTCTTTTCAAATTTGTTTTTAGTGCATTGTTCTATAATACAAGGGTACATGAGGCACGTTAAACAATGTATCCGTTGGTACTTTCACTTCGAAATCCTCTGATATGTGAATTGAAGAGGATCAGAATAAGTAGGGGAATGGATACAGGGGATAAACAGATCACTACCCGAATAGTCTTTGGTTTAGTTGTCTGAAGAATAGGAAAACACAAACGAATAATAATCGTTTATCATATGAATCAGATAGAGAACAGTGCACCGGAGATAGCAGAATATGGCAGAGAAAGAGGAAGTAACAGGGATCATAGTCTATTATTCATCGAGCGATGACATCGGGCGAATGATACATGGAGAACAGGGATTATATGCATGATTCAATTGAATAGTAACTGATTGTAGTATCGTGAGCAGTGAAGATTACCCGTTCTACACATCTCAGTCGTTCTGTAAAGAACAATCGTCAGTAATTGCTTTAGAGGATATAAGAATCATCCGTTATATGAAGATTGTCTTACCTCACAACCGACATTCGATCAGCTCTCTCGAAATTAGATCTGACCAGCTCGTAATATTGGCCATCGGAGAGGACGATCGAATGAAGTTTCAGACATTTCATACGAAGGACATCGATGAATTTGCTGAAATACACTATATTTTATTGCTTGTAAACTTAGAAACAGTGAAAGTCTGTATTCTCTTATCGCTAGCTATCGTCATTTCTTATTCACTGTAGTGTGCTTATCAGCAATTCAGCAATAAAGATCAGTTGGATGCATGATACGATAATCTATTTTCATATCATTGGAAGCGACGCGAAAAGTTGGCTGTGTTCATGTTTCAATGATTTGGTGGTTTGATTGTACCTTGATTTATCAGAGAATCTCAATGTCTCATCGTCCCATCTTATCTCCAATCGACTCAGCTTCGGACAATTTTGCGCGACACAATCGATGAATTGATCAACGTGAATCTTGGCGACGACCTTTGGACAGCAATCCTCAGCGATGCCCATAACCAAAACTCTGAAAGAAGATCATGACTGATAAGAGAACGGGTTGACCTTATCTTCAAGATGATGTCTAGATCTGATCTGAAGAGAATATAAACTAGAAGACTTACTTGATGTTTTTCAATTGTGGGATCATATTCATCCAGAAATACTCGAGCAACTTATGATGACCTCCCTGAAGATCAAAGTTGAAAGATCTGATTCGGAATTCGAAGATCAAAGATCAACAAACCAAATTGAGTCCCTGCAGTTGGTTTCCGTGTCTGCTGACCATCTCCGAGAGAGCGGCCTCGTTGAGAGAATCACAAGTATCGAGGTTGAGGAATTCCAACTTGGAGAAGGCACCCGAATTCATCCACGTCTCCAGGACCTACATTCAGTAACAATGATAATTCGATTGCAAAACAAGTGCTATACAGCCGTATAAATATATTGTGCAATTTCATAACTTATGTGTTGACGGAAGTGGGATTAGCAAGGTAAGCTTTAAACCATCGTTCTCATGAGCGTTGAATACCTCGTAAGACTATTGAATTTACCAAGTGCATACCGAATCTGTGAAGTTCTCGAGCCAACTCGCATCTAGCCATCGAAGATGTGGAAGTCGAGTCAGAATATAAATGAGTGAATCGGAATTCAATTCAGTTCCTTTCACATCTAATTCTTCTATGCGAGTCTTCTCCCATTCGATCGTACGCATTACATTGTTGTCCAAGGCTGCAAACGACAGTTTTTTATTGTGTCGGTTGCACTAATATTATTTTCGTTATTAGTCCTTAGGTACATAATACACGTACATGTATGAGCCAAGAACAAGCATCTCAGCTTCTTACAACGTTGTAGTACAAGCTTCAGACACGATCCCGTCACCTAGAAGATCGATCTATGACGGAGCATACATCGCTGATTAGCAAGCACGTTTTCATACTTTGATCTAGTGCTTTGAGCGTTTGATACCAACGAAAAGATGACGAATTGGATACAAACAATGATTATGAAAAGGGTGAAATATACTGCTTTTGGGGCTGTAAATTCAGGTTTGTGTTCTCGAGTTTGGTATGAAATTTGACCAAATTATAGACTAAACTCTGACTCAAAGTTTAACCAATCATTATTAATTTTGGTAAAAAAATCATGTCAGCTTACAATTATTCAGGTTTTAGTTTGATTAAAAAGTAAGTCAAAGTTTATGTCGAATTTCAGGCATGACCTGCTTATTAATCTAAACCTGACTTTAGACCATATTCAAAGTTCGGATAAACTGGTCATATTTCGCACTAAACCCGAGGGCAAAACCAGAATTTTGACAGCCTCAAAAAAGCAGGGTAATGGGTTTGTAGTAATAACAAACCTTTCCACAGTAATTAACACTGAGACATTCGAGGTGAGCGCAATTGGATGATATAGCATCCACATGGTCATCAGTGATGAAGGGAACCTATTCATTACAAGTTTTTAAGTTAATAATCCAAATAAATATTAATAGATCAAAACAAAATCACATGTTTTTTATCATTAAACAAAAAGGGTATAGAATAGAGTATTTCAATTGATCAATCTGAAAAAAGACTTACTCCCCACAAATTGACTACTCTTAGATTTGGAAGGAACTGCTTTAGCTTAAAGATATTGACAGTCTCATACACTTCTTCCTCTTCATCTTCGACCTTCTCGTATGTACCTAAATTTGACCTTGATTAGTATGTTGCAGCAAATGACTTTTTTGAAACTTTAATAGGTATTTATATCAGATAGGCATATTAATATAGTCGTCAATCACTAGACATTACAGTCTTATAGGTGAATCTTAACATATAGCTTAGGCTAGTTCTTCACACAGCTTGCAGCTGCTTTTTATGTGTGATCAAGTTGAAATATCTTAGAATCAACAGATGATGTTTGCTAGAGATCCCATCGATTGAGTGAGAATTCTTCCGTTTTCTTCAATCTCTATCTCACTCTCTTCTCTATATCCTATCGTTTTGTCTTTCTCTCTCCTCACGCTTTACACAATATCCTCTGCTTTCTTGACTGCACAACGATTCGTTTTATTCATCTGTCTTACTCTCCTCTCTCTCTCACTTTGATTCCTCTCTCGTAGTGACATACACGTCTACCTCTTCCATCAAGAAACCACATAAACATGATATAGAAAGAATGGAGAGAAGACAATCGGGCCCAGCAATATCAATCATTCACACTTCAAGTCTCTTTCTCAAAACAAAAATTACCTAATTTTAACTATTGTAATTGGTTTAGAAATACCGTAAATCATTTTCTGTACAAAAATGAACATACCAATAATGTGCAAAATCTCGACAGATGCGATGAAAGTGTAGACTTTTCTTAAGAATCCTTCGAGGAAGATATTTTCAGAGAGACAAATGGTTAAGGATTTCAATCGAGATGGAAACGCTTGAAGATCAGTGAAATCATGTAGCTGCATGGCAGTGGAGAAATCTGAAGAGATGATATCTTTATATTAATCCATTTTCGCAAGGGAGAATATTGAATAAATTTAATTGATTATTTCAACAACAGTCAAGAACTATATGCTTTTGAAAACATTCAAGAAAATACAGTAAAGAATCAGCATGTTTCCTGTACATTTTTATACCAAACGAACCAAGTGTGAGGTGTTGTAGCTTCGGACATTTATTTGACATCTCATAGAGTACATTGGGAGTGATGAGATCTGTGGCTAATTCGACATTTCTCAATTCAACGAAACGAGAACCGATCAAATGTGTGAAATGCTCCACATTGGCTATCTGAAAAGCAAATCCATCTTTGCTTTCTTGTACACTTTCCTAGTCGTGTGTATCAATTCGTTAGTGAACATTCGAGATGAGCAAACATCAGGATATCCCGTGACTAAACTGATGCACTACTTGAATAAAGGAAGAAGAAACTTGACTTATTCACTTTTCAAAACTCACGAAATGTAAGGAAAATACTATATCATTTACATACTTTCCTAATATATTTAATATTTTAATATTATTATATTATTATTATTATTAATATTTTAAAATATCTAATATTTTGTTTGGTAAATGGTACTGAATATCTAAAATACCTGTAATCCTCCATAATTCGGTCGGAATGAAACAAATCGCCACAGATTCGGATTCCATGCAATATTTCTCCATCGACGACAAACCGCACTTGACACGAGAACCTTCAATGAATGACTTGAATTATACATATTTGCTAATCTTCTCTGTATTGTTCCAATTTTATTATATGTTGATTTGGAATGAATTTATTATTAGATCATTTTACAAGTACCTGTCTCGCTGGAAGATATGAGAAAATCGTTGTCAGAATAGTGTCCGGCAGCTTTTCTACGCTCTGTAATTTAACATTTCATTTATATTTAAAAAATTATACTACATTTAATGGCGCACTAAAAAACAGTGGAAAACGGAAAATGGCGACTTTCCAGGGTCTAAAAATGTACACTGGAAAACCGAAAATGGAAACTCGAATTTGAATTCGCGGACGCGAAAAAGGTGCGGCAATTCAAATTCTGAGCTCAAATATCAATTTTACACCTTTAGAAGTATTGGAACTTGAATTCCTGCTTAACATCCTTCTTAAAACCGCAGAAAATCGCATTTAGAAAGTCAGAATTTAAATTCCCGCACCTTTTTTCGCGCCCGCGAATTCAAATTTTCGGTTTTCCAGTGTACTTTTTTAGACCCTGGAAAGTCGCCATTTTCCGTTTTCCACTATTTTTTAGTGCGCCATGATGGGACTAATAAATCATGGCTAAATCTTATAGATCAATTTGAAGATCGAACCAAGGGAAATAGTGATCCGTCTCATAGTTTATTTGTTTATTGTTTTTGATAACAACAATATTGTTTGGCGCAAGTACAATACTATAGTTTTCCCTTTATTTTCTTTTATTACCATAGTATGAACATGTTTCGGTTTGTGGGCATGATGATGATGATCAGAGACTTCAGCCTCATCCACCTCTGCGAATGACTCGGACATATCGTGCATCGTCACACGACGAGTCATGTCGAAGATCGCAGTCATTCTTGAGGATAATCTTGATCTTTGATCTTTGAACTGCGATCCTATGAAGTCCAAATAAGTCTAAGCAGTGGAATATCACGGAAAATTGTGATTTATGACAGGATCAGTCAAGAAAAGATATCAATCGATGTGATCGATGGTGGGCAATAGACAAAAAGTGGGAAGAAAATGAGAAGAAAAAAGAGGCGTTTCAAACAAAACACATATAATTTAACAACTAATTTAACGTTGTTCAACCCATCAAAGAACGAAGAAAGGAGAAGTCGAGACTGATGGGATAATGGCTAGAACAAAGAGAAAAGAATGAAAGATATCTGCCACGGAACCACTCTTAAGATTAGGCATCTTGACTCTCTCCCTCTACCTTTCTCTCTCTTCTCTCTCTACCTCTGTCTCTATCGCCTATCTCTATTTGATGCATAAGGAAAAGGCGAGTAATTGATATTGGAATTGGAAGAAAGAAGAAGATGAAGAAAAGGAGGAGGTGGAATGAAATGAAGAAGAGATGAAGAGGAAGAAGATAGAAGAAAAAGATGGGAGCAGAGGTTCGTGACTGCTCAAAAGATGACAGCTGAGGGGGTTAAGAGGGAAACAGAAGGAGATAGGGGTAGAGGGAGAGGGAGAAGGTATTATCGAAAGGAAGAGAGAGAGAGAGAGAGAGAGAGAGAGAGAGAGAGAGAAGTATGAGAATAGAGGTAGAAATCGGATGAGAGTAAGTTAAAAGATATAAATAAGAAGAGTGTATCAGTCGTCGTTGATTGGACTCATGATGAGCATGAACAGAAAAGAAGAAAAAAATATGCGAAGAAGATTGAGGGATGAAAAAATCTTTGAAATAAACTGTTTGAGTATCTCACTAACGATAATGAATACAGGCAAGGCTTATCCTCACAACTTATCTATCCCCGTGTCAATACAACCATGATTCTCATAAATATAGTGATAATGTTGATAGTAGTAAACAGAATGACTTCCTTGTATTTTATAAACGAGAAAGACTACATTATTCGGGTTGTGCCGATGAAGTAGTCAATGCGTACGTGGTACAAAATGAGATAATACAAGATGACGACTTATTGAAACTTTTATGGCAATTCTTGTTCGAAAAATTACCACTCGTTTGAAACTGTTTCATAATGCAGACAACAGATGCACAACCCTTGATCAATGTAAATCGGTTGATGTTTGTAAAGAAAACACAGAAATTATAAATGAATACCATACCATATACGATACGTAGGATTTCTTTCTGACGACTTCTTGGTCGTTCTCAGCCGACAGAAAATTTGAGAAGACCATGACAAGGGTTGAAGGTATAGTTAGTGAAGTGAATGTTGGTTGAAGTGATGGGTAGGACTAAAGTCGATTTATCTCCGAGAGGCAAGATAATCGATGACTGACTTCTTATGAAGAAGAAGTCAGTTTGTTGATTTGAGAGATCAGTAGAGTGTGAGAATAACGAGATGGTCCACACTTTCCTGGGGATATAGACAATAGACTACGGAGATAGTGGGAGAGGGGGAATGAATGAAGGATAAGAAGCTCAAACTTTGTCCGTACAACACGACAGAGAGCGAAAGATGCTAACGATCGGCTCTTAAGAGAAATGAACGGAGAAAAGAGAGTGGAGGAGGCAGGAAAAAGGCCGTTAACCACTCAGTGAGCATATGCCAATGAAGAATATCGATGATAATGATGAATTGGGTAGAAGAGGGGTATGAGATTAGGCGACAATAATAACACCTTCAATCATGATGTGTTAATCGCATTGAGAGATCAACAACCTCAAAATCTTTTCATCTTTATGGCAAGTCCAAAATTCACTTAAAGGGCTGAAACCTTTGTCAACGGTCTCTTCAACGCTCTACGCTCTCTCGTTGTTAGACAATAGAGAAATAGTGTGCGCAATGAAGAGGCCATTGAGAGATGTAACTCCCCCTTTAAGAGAAAGTAGCCCGGTGTTGCTCACAACTCCAAGAAATATTGGTAAAGTTGAGCTCTACTCCATGTACAATTATGCACTCTCTCGCAAGCGTCGGACACCTGTTTCAGCGAGTGAAAGATAGTGAAGAGAAATGGTAAACGTTTTGAGAGCAATGGTAAAGGTTTTTTATTGGTATTCTGATCGATGTTACAACATTAACTTGATTACTCCCAAACTATAAAGAATATGTTTTTAAAATCATCTAAACAGCAAATATTGTCTTACGGGATCAGTATAAGTACGAGAGCACTTGTGAACAACAGTACATCCACTACTTCTTTGTTTTCTCGAAATGATTGATCGCGACATTAGAGAGCTACACTAATATATATGAAAATAAGATTCAAAAACTCTTTAATTAATTATTTTCGCATCGTTGGCTTCACTATTCCTCATGTTTTGTGTAATAACATCTCAATGATCATAAATTTCTATTATAAAGCATGTATAAAATAAAAATTTAACAAACCGGCATCCGAGCCAAAACGAGAGCGAGATTCAGCTTCGACAATGCACGCAGTTTGCTCATTATTCGAGCCTGCAAATACAAATGTTTGTGAAATAAATGTGGCTACACCTTCCTGATGGTTTTTGTAGGAAATTCACTAAATTTAAATGTTAATTTTCGGAAAACTCAGGGCTATTAGACAATTTTTAATATATCGCCAGGACAACGTCCCTTGTAAACACGAAAATAACTGACTTTAGTCAGATATATGTATCTACAACAAAATAGCGAAAAGAAACTCCAGGCAACTCATGTATAACAAATGCAAATTATGTATTTTTCCATCTCCTAACGTTTGTGAAAATAAAAGTATCAAAAACACATATATGAAAGAGACGAGAATAAACTAATGAGCATCTGATAAGTATTTCATCAAGGAAATGATATCATGTCAAAAGATTCAAAAGAAAGAGATTCTCATTCAAATATTTATTAAATATGAGAGACAATCTGACAGAATATGGGAAAAAAATTATATAAACTATGTCGACCACGCCGAGTACCATGCCTCAGTGAAATTCGATAAGCATGATCACCAAACGAGACTTTTTATTTGCATATTTTGATTTTTTAAAGGTGTTTTTATGGAAGTTGTTTATAAGTTGTGCAATTAAAAAATTTTCTTTTTGAAAATCATGCTATATCGAACATCATGCTTTGTCGCAATACTGTTTTACAGGATTTCCTTAGTAAGTGATCGTGGTCGACTAAGTTTTAAAAATTTCAGTCAGATAGTCTCCCATAAGCATTTTATTAAATATACTCACTTTCTTGGTCTTCCATTCCTCAGTATCTCTGAAGTGTTTCTTCTTAGCCAGCCATGTCTCCTTCGCCGTTGACGCTTCTTCGGTTGCCTGCTGTAAACTTACTTATTTTAAAACCTGATTTCGAGTTTTTTTCAATTTAGTAAACTAAAACAGTTACAGTTCGTCTATGCTTGAAGATCTCCAACATTGCTACTATCTTCTTTTACTCTCGTGAAGATATTATCATATCTTTGTGGCGACCAATAAGAAATTGTTTGCACGATTAAATATGTCTTCAAAGACGAAAGTCAAGACCCTCTCGTCAATTCGTCTGAATGCAAATGCACCATGAATCAATCGATAGTGTGACATGACGAAGTTACAACAGCAAGAATGGAGCGCGAAACGCGACAGGCGGTCACGAAAAAGAGCTATGATATTAAGAAAAGAAAGAGGAAGAGGAAGATACTGAAATAGAACAATATGAGTGTGCGAACTTCTTCCAGATATTATTAGAATCTCGATAGATAAAGGTTAGATGCATTGCGTGAATGGGTTGCATATGCGAGATGTTGAACAGAAAAGTGAAAGTGTGGAAGGTTCATTGAGGATTAGCGACCTGTGAAACACTGTCGAGATACTGTCAATTGCATCAAATTGAGAATCGTGTGAATAAGAAGAGAAAGTGTACTGAGAAAGAGAAGAAGAAAGTAAGAAGAGAGGACTGGTCAGTGAGAGAAAAGAGAGACAAAATCTTCTCCACTTCAAATCGCTCTCTGCTGTTGTAAGTGAACTGATGATAGATAGAGACAGCTGTCTAGGTCGTCCCCGCACTTATATTAAGAGAACACGCTTTGTACAAGGGCTATCATTCTGATTGATCACACATCATGGAGATGGAATAATTTCGTCATTATAATTTTTATAGAGGATCTAGATCAGCTGATCGTATACTATGATCTATAATAATAAAATCATAGCAATGACCTATGCAATGCCCAGAATATATTCAATAATATAAATCAGTGAGAATGATTAGATGCACGTAACAAGAGGACAAGAGAGAGAGACAAAGAGCACTAAGAGAGATGAGGAAGAAGAGGCAAAGAATAACGAAGAAGATAGTGTAAAAGTGAATGAAATATACGAGATATCTGACATGAGGACGGCTAATCAACTCTTGATGCACATTAGTATGTCAGAGAGCATTTTCTGGGACTGAGTTGGCGCGAACGATTGATGCATCTGTCCTATATCGAAAGTGGAGATCATGGAATACTAGAATAATCAATGAGAAATCAAATGTTGATCGCCTCATCATCCACTTGATATAAGGTAGACAACGGATAACAATCCCACGATAGAAAATAGAAGAGCAAGAAAGGGGGAATGGAAGGATATGAGATGAAGAATAAGAAGAAGAAGAAGAAGTAGACAAGGAAAGAATAAATAGACAGTAGCCAGACAGAGAGAAAGAACCTTTGACTTTGAACAATGTGCACTTGAGAAAAGTCCGACAGAGAACTAATTGTAAGGACAAATCAGAAGTGATCTTACTTACTTATCTTACTTAATTATTTGTGAGAAAGTGATATAAAGTTAGACATTGACCAAGAACCAATTTGAACCATTAACAAGAGGGAAAAATGGTTCAAATTGGGGAAAAAGGAAAAAGAATCCACTTACTAATAGAGATGAAGTCCTTCGTTGTAGTCCTTCCCTCAATTCAATCTCGAGAAGTTCTCTGTCTATATTGCAATTGAGAGCATCGATGAACTTCTGTCGATTCCTCATTTTTCGACTCGCTCTGAGAACGGACGGTCGCATGACTGGCTCATGTTGTTCGCGAATGGATTCATGACGATTCAGCTTGATTTCGCTGTAACATATCAGGATCAACACATATTATAGGAGGATCAGCATGGAAGTCCTATAGGGAGATTCTCAAAGTTCCATGTAACAAACGTTGACTACTTTGGGATATAGCTTCACTAATCATCTCTTCCAAAGTTGTATTTCTTCATTACAAGAAGGTTTATTAAATTTTTAAAATCAAATATTGTTTTATTTACTAATATTGCATTTTAAATAATAAATGCAACATATTTTTTTTAAATTTACCATAGTCTGTTTGACTCTCCTACATTGCGAACAAGTTCTCCTTGTACCAAACGTCGTCTGATCACAGAGTTCTGCACTTCAGGTGCTTAAAATTCTTTTAATTCTCTTAAGTCTTATATCGAAATTATGTTTAAAAAATTATGATGGTCATTGTGTGAAATGACTTCAACTGCAGCACCATACGTCATGGTTATTTCCAGATCGCTTAGAAATATATTCAAGGGAAACATCCGTATACCTTATCCATAGAATGGATAAATGTGATTGGATATCAGTGATTGGATAGGAGGACAAACTGACCGAAATTGATATCCATCGAGTAAATAGAAGAGATCAATTAGATCTTGCAGTGGATTGTCGATTCAATGGAACGAAATGAGGGGGGGGGACAATGGTACACTTCGAGATGTACAAGAAATATTGATAGAGAATGAGTGTGAAGAAGAGAAGAAGAGAAGATATACAACCACTTGGCTTATCCTCCATTCTATCCTTCATACATGCAAACACAGGAGACATGTTCCCCTAAAACCGTTATGGGAGGAAGTCATTGAACCTCTGTTTTTTTTCATATTTTAAGATTTGCTTTTGAAATAGGTTTAAATCTATAAAATGAAATTTCTTGTTTTAAAAGGGCAAGAGATTTTATATTTCAAAAAAATATCAGAAAAAATCTGCAAAAGTTTTTAGCCTCGTAGGGGGCTCGAACCCCTGACATTCAGATTAAAAGTCTGACGCTCTACCAACTGAGCTAACGAGGCTCTGTTCAGGGTTCATGTAAAATAGCAGACAAGGGCGTGCCAGTCGAGGCGAGAGTGTACTGGTCAGACATAGAGAGTGAACGAGATAGCGTGGACTTAAGAGAGGGCGCCAGACGAAGGGAGAAGGCGAGATAGTACCAGTAATGAAGAGAAGAGTGTTCGAGTTCGACCTAGGAATGACATTCTCTACCTATTTACAACCAATAATATTAAGGATACTGGCATACTTGATTCAAATACTACGATGGGGAATGATGAAATAATTTCGGAAAGCCTGAACTTCATTTATGTGTTAATCACGTATAATTATTTTAGTTTGCATTATTGCACTTTGTTTGTATTATCATGAAAAAAGGTAAGACAAGTTCAGGTTACGCTCTATAGCCGAGTGGTTTCATTCTCTTAACAATAATCGTGAATATGGTCCAGATCTTTCATACTATAGAGACATCTGCATCTATCCCTCATTCGATTCCTTCCAACGATCAAATGGGACCGATTAATCCCTTCCCGCCTCTGCCCATTCACAATCTACAAAGGTTCTCACTAATCCCTTCGTCTGTCAGCTTGTAATACAACAATATGTGACTGATGTGTATGAACCTGTGTAGTGATAGAAACGTATCAAATATTGATCTTCCATATTAATTCAGTACTAACACACTACTCGAACACCGCAACCCATTAACTTATCAAGGAGTAGCTATCGTAACAGGAGAGAATACGGAAATTATATATACAATATCATTTAATGTAATTATTTCATGAATAAAAGAAGAATATCCTGACTAAATGAAAAAAGCGTGTTACAACTAATACAATTTTGATCTACTGTTTTCTCATGTAACTCGAAGCGTTAGGTTGATACGTTAGATTTGATACTCGGATCACACAATTTATTTGTACTCATCTATACAAACAACAACTGTTCTATTCTGACCGTTTCGTGACCAACTAATGTATGTAGAACTTGGAAGTGGCAAGATGAAGTAGAGATGCAGAGAGGGATATACTCGATTTATCTTCGAAATGATCACAAATCTCACACCTCCGCACTACAGAAAAGGATTTATTGGAGAGAATGAGAGGCACACTTCATAGATATAATTCATTCTCGCGTATCCTACCGCTACTCTTCTCCCTTCTCTGTTCAAACTCAGTTATGGCTTTCAATTGGCCAATTTTGCGAAAAGTCTTCATGATCTCAATTTCTCTCCTTCTTTCTTCTATTCTACTGTTAGACTTCATCCCGAGACACATGGTAGAGCATGGATACACCTTTGAGAATATAAAGGTACGTATGATTTTAAATATTTCATGAATATCTCTTGATGTGATGCGCGAAATTCTTAACGCAATAAGTTTTTTCTGATTTTCAATTTTTGCTTCATTGTTTTTTTCATTCATTTCATTTTAAACATATTTATCAAGAGTTGATTCTTTGCAAGATAACAGGTGATTTAATAAACTGAATAAGCTGGGGCCAATTCAATTCAGGAGACAATATCTACTCTCGACAGCGAACCAAAAGAAGAGGTATTCGTGCCGAAATTCAAGAGATATCGAGAAGACAAAACTGAACGTGAGAGACAACAGAGCATTTATAATCTTGGTCGAATGGATTTGATCAGAAAAGCGAATAGTGATGTGAGTTTCTATATGTTTGGATCATATAATGCCGTATTCTAATGTAATCACTGTTCTTTGAATTAGAAAGGGAGAATGATATAGCTTTATCTGTGTGTGCATTCACAATTCTATCCACTAGGGAGTAGAAAGGAAAAAGAAAAAAAAAGAAGTAGATCAAAAGAATGAAAAAGAGGGCAAAAATTGCGATTACTTGCGTAGACTAATTGTACGGATAGCTCTTATTGTGGGTAAATCAATCGATCGATAATTGCAGGATTCATATCAATACATAATATATTAGAGACATGTGCCTCATTACCATTCGATAGTATAGTACAGAATATAGGAATAAAAGACGAATGGGAAAGAGGAAACATGAATAACATATATGCCACCAAAGTGATTGGACCATCAATCTACATACGTATGTATACAACAAATGGAGAAAAGAGTATTAGCACATCTACATATATAGCAATCAATCGATATTAAACAGCTACAGGTACAGTATATTGTAAAACGATGATGAGAGACTAACACTACAGTATACTCGCCATATCCTATTGATCGATGAGAGAAAAATTATATTAGACAAAAGTGACGAAACAGGAATAAAAGTAATATATTTTCTTTGTATAGTAGAGATCCTAGATCACTTTCCACAAGGAAAATAAGGTGCGGAAAGTAGTTTGTGACGAAGCATGATTGTGTGTGGTATGATGGGAGAGGTATACAGTAAGTACACCATAATTAGCCAACGGTTAGCAGTAAAACAATTTCTGTATGAAAATAAACTACAAAGAGGCTATAAATAGTCTGGATAAAAAGGATTAAAGAGAATAGACCAGTCGGGATTGGGGGTGTTACGTGGTAGTGTCAGTCAGTTGGTATATATATGGTATATGTATGGTTAAAAGGGGACAGATTTGTGGATGATACGGTAAAAGGGGCGGAGCTAGATATAAAGGGGGCGTGGTCTATCATTTAGGCAGAAGAAGCCGATGGTGATACAGGGGCGGCACCTGCAGCCGAATTGGCGGAATCAGCGATAGCAGCGATTTGAGAAGGAAGAATAGGAACAATGAGATGTTCAGATGACATCATATCGAACTTTGTCACAAACGATGTAAATCTCAGACAAAGACGTGTTCGTTGTTCAAAATCATCAAAGATATTTCGATGATGGAAATATGCATGAGAGAAGATGCGATAGACACGACGACACATCGATCCGAGTTTGGATATCGATGACTCCTTGATATTGAAAGAAAGCGAAAGATTAAAAATGGGTTATGTAGAAATGTGAGAAAAAATACATCTAGAACAATTCAGTGTTTCGGCCCTGGTCTTAAACACTGGACCGGCCTGCGTGGGTTGATCCTCATCTGTAAGATGACCCACACAGGAATTTTCAAAAAAAGCCGAACGAATGCAATAGCGTTAATTTTTGAAAGTTTCTTTCTTGAGCGGTCGCTCTGGCTATCTTGAAAATGAAGAAAAGACTGTGATTAAGGATTTGTTCCAATTCAGCCTCTTCCCAATAGAATGTTCAATGGATCTGCCTTGTCTCTCTGTGGAAACGACAATGGAACACTCTGCATTCCAAAGTTTAAACGACTCGAAACGCGAATAAGAGTAAGTGCAGTTCTTCTTAACCATGTTGAGGGGATTACGGAAGAAGTACAGTGAAATGAACGATTATTGATTTGTGCAATAATATTATATATTCCAGTCCCTTAACATCTCCCCTTTAATCATTATTTTGTCCTTCAGGTAGCGGACAAGTACAATCTAATGACATGTATCATTCAAAAGAGTATGAGTACTGTGATGACGGCCATTATGTGTTATCTTTACAATGAAGACGCGTTCACCGCTGCCGGAAGAGAATTCGCGAAGGAATGCACCCAGATTAGGTATATCTTAAAATATGTTAATTTAAATATTAAAATATTTAATGTAGATTCTGTCAACGTAAAAACGAGTTCGCGCAAGTGATGGGAGTTCGTAAGGTTCATCATATCGGACCAAAGGAAATGAAAAATTGGAAGTTCACTATGATCACAAGGGATCCCATCGATAGATTCCTCTCCGGTTACGTTGACAAATGTATTAGGTGAGAAATCAGAGATTAAAAGAGTATTCTACGGTCCACATTCAGGTATCCTCGTAGTTCGGGATACTGTAACCGATGTGGGCGCAACATGACCTGTTTCATTATGAGTGAATATGCTAGGATGCAGTCACAGTTGGAGCAGGGAAGAATGTTCAGAACATTTGAGGACAGGCACTTCTTCCCACAGAACTGGTGAGTGATCAGGATAAAGTTCATATCTCATAGAAGTCGTGACAGGCGATGTGATCTGAATCGAGAGTACGATAACTACCACTTCCTTCGTTACTCTAGTGACCCATCTGGTACTCTTCTCGAAGATCTCATTCCTGTATTGAGACAACAAAAGGTTACTATTTCATTGCCTAATCAATCAAAATAATCGTATTCAATTATCTTTTATTTCCAGGTACCTGAGCAGTCGATCGATTTTATTAAATCACAATTGAACAAGGGTCGAACAGTGCATTCCACAGTACAATCTGAAGCAAGAAGTTTCTATGAGAATCGATTACGATCTTCGCCTTTTCTTCTTGAATACATCATCCGAATATTTTACTATGATTTTGTTTTATTCAAATATCCATTCCCTGAGGGGTTCTAGATTACGGTTCACAAATTAGATAGTATTATCACATTGTAGAATTGCCATTTGTTACCTGTACATTTGTGTTGAGCCTTGTATCAAGGAATATGTTTGCGCTGCCAGCGACGATATTGATAAAGAATGACATTATACCGCGAGTCGTTGAATGTCAGAGTGTAATGGAGTTATTGGATTGTAGATATAGATCATCATCTTCGTCTTTCTCTTATCTCGTGTAAACTTATCATTGATATTCTCTTTTGCACGAAGCTTGCTTCGAATCATATCATAATGTGGTCAACTCTACTCATATTCGTACTTTGCTGTATGGCCGAAGGAGATATCAAAATCGCCATAAGCACTATTCAACCAAGGAATACTGCTATTTCGGAGCAGGTATTTTAAAATTATGTCGCTTTTTATCTGTCAATGAAGCCGTTTTTCAGTTAAATACAGAATTTGTTATGCTACTGGAGACAGAGATGAACATTTCCTATCCTATGGCATGCCACGTTCAACAGGGAGATCGAGTAGGACAGACTTTTCTCCAAGGAGATCCAATATATAGGAAATGCGCAGGTAGAATTAAATGTCATAGCCCTAACTCCAAGATCGTGATTCAGGCAACACTTTGCCCACCTGTCTTTGTCTAATATCGCTAAATGTGTGTGGTGAGGATAATGGAGTTACCGCGTGTCGATTCAATGGTCCATTCTGGGCGCATACACCATTTCCACTCTATAAAGTGGACTTTCTGATGAAGACTAGTCCGTTTCCAAAGGTAAATTTGATAGATTTCGGCGGATTCGTTTTTATCTATAGATAATTTTAATTTGATTTGAGCTTGCAACAGTACTGATCGAAGAACTTACTGGACATTTCCACAGTTTCATTCGTTCTCCTATTGATCTCACATACATGGATCTACCTCCTAATGATGTATTGTTTAATGAACATTTTAATTTGTTTCGTCTTTCAATGTTATCTTATTATAGTTATACCTAAATAACAGTGGATATCCCCTCGAGATCACTTGTGTGGCAGATGCATGCCAAGATTTTTGTGTATAGTAAGTCATAACAGATACATGATTAAATTAATGTCATTACAGTAGGAAACTGATCTCTGATATGGCCCTTCACGAGTTTGAAACAGTTAAAGACACGGTAAGTACAACTGATTTATGGCATCTGAATTCGTGTCACAGGCACCAAATGATAATTGTGAGGTAGTGACCTATCTCTCCATTGGTTCTTTCATCGCTATTCTTGTGGTTAGTTCTTTTCAACGTTCTCACTAAATCCTAATGAGAAGATGTATTTAGTTGCTTCTAACACTGGTTTTGTTGAAATTGAGAAAAAAGAAAAGGAGGGATTTAAATACAGCAGTTGAAAAGAGCTTTGAGATTCTTCCTCAGGTATCTCTTTGTAATAATTTTAAAATTCTTTTAATGGGAGGGTCTCGTGACCGCCTGGAATTTTAAGATGCCATTAGCATGTCTGGAATCAGTTTTCGGTGCTAATTGAGAATCCATTTTCAAAAGTTAGTGCTGTGTATAAGACGTACGTTCAACATTCTGAACCCCTCACATGAACGTTGTTTTTTTTGTTGATGTTTTAACGATCAGCCGAAATCCAATAAAAGACCCTTTGCAATATCTAATTGAAAGATGAAGTAGTATATATATAATAATATAATGATGAATCGAAATAGAATCGTTGAGTAGAAGATCAAACATTATTTCATTACAGAACTTTCAACGTGCAATTGTGGAAGCATTTGTATAAAATAGAATAAAGGAACCTACAGTTGAGAAGCCGTCCACTTATTGCAGCAATTATTTATTTTATCCTTTGTTATTATACATTCACATTGCACGCATACATGGATTTGTCACTTATGTTTTCGAATTTGGCCTATTGGATCGAAATAAAGAATAATTGTTTACTGTTAGTACTAAACAGTAAGTCAAAATCACTAATCTAAAATAAGATATGACACGTGCATGTGTACATGAAATGTTGATGACCAATCTTAATTTTTTCATCTTTATTCTTTTTTTTCTTATCCGCCTTTATAGCTCAGGTATGTGGAAGTATGTATTTGTTAATTGGGCATATCAGAAAGTCTTAAAGATTTAAGTTGAGAAATATTTCTATATGAATAATACGATCAATAACAAAAATTCGTTATTGTTTCTGCATGAATTATGAACATTATCTTGTGCAACAAAGTCAAAACTTTTAATGCTGAACAAAACTCTGTGGATGTATATATATATATATATTCTGTAGAGACCAAACCCAGATATAGCAAGGTCGCATTGTGGTTGATCATTTTGCCCACGGTATTACGCCTGTGAACTTTATTATAAACTGAGTTTTTCATGCATCAAGTCTTCCATCAACAAATTTTTATTTTACTATATATTTTTGTCATTATCCAAAATATGATTTGCGAGAAAAAAAATAAAGCGTAGAATTAATTCGCATAAAACATAGTACAGCAAGATCGAACATTGTATTTTACAAACAATATTTCTCTCTGCTACCTGAATTACTGTACTTGACAAATGTTTCGCTGATACTAAGAAGCTATATAAAGTAGTTCCGTTTCGCCTTTTCTAATCATAGAAATTTGTTGTGGATATCAATCCAAAACGATTGTCTGTTAATGCGATTAGTGATTGTCTAATTATAGTGACGAAAAACCCTTCATTTTAGAAACCCTCGAACTATTCTATCCTCTTTCCAATGTGCCTCGCATACACGTTAATTTGAGTGATAAAGAGATGAGGAGTATGAGGAGCATGCATATACATTTGCATTCATGGTAATAAATAAAAGAATTTATTTGAAATGTAGAGATATCGCTATTCTGTCGAAAGAAACTGTGAACTGTTCTGTGTCGTATCAGAGAAGGAAATATTCCCGCAAAAAATCATTCATCATATTTAAATTTCATTAAGACATGAAGCATCCCACAATGAATTCTTCACCTACTCCTTCTCTCAGTGCATGACGGCACCCACGATTTGTTTTGTTCATATTTCTCACTAGCTATAACAATAATACCTATCACGTTCGCAAATTGGTACAGTAAGTCAAGGCAAAGGTTATTCATAAATTATCTTATTAGCTTATCTTCATACTTCTATCGATTGTTGTGTATTACTAAATCTAGGTCCTTCTATGTACATCTGAGCTTGTCTCGAAGTAGAATCCAGTAAATAATCCATTAAAAGTAGGAGTGAATAACCATCACTTATCGAATAGACGATAGAGGACTTCTTTGCGATGACCGGCCGCATGCTAGACAGAATGGAAGAAGTATAGCCAGACTAGCTAGACAGCAGTTGATATATGCTCCAGCCTACTCACATATTTTTTTTTAGTATAAATGGCCATGTACTCCAGTTGGATCAACCACGAATTCTCAATGATTACTCGTATTTCCACAACGAAAGTCATGTGAACCGAAGTGACAAATCAGAATAAGATACATACCCAGGAAAAGTTATAGAAGAAATATGTAATTCATTTTTGCCGACGATCAATTTGAAGGATTGAAAAATCAATAACAAAATTGCAAAACAGAGGAAGATTGATCGCTTGACAACCTCATCCTTGTGTGTTCGAAAACAACGTACGCACTTGTCCATCCGGAAGGTGCGGCAATAACTGTCGAATATGAGGTGACAATAATAGATTGCAATCAATGGCGTTTGGCGATGAGGATGAGAGTAAAGTAGACGAACACCGGAAGAATAATGTACTTTAGTCTTTCGATGAACATCAAATGTACCCTTCCCTCTCATTCATCGTGTGTGGTTAACTAAAAAATGGTCGCGAACATTTTATGTTTTCTGTACCCTGATAATGGAAAAAGTTGAGTTTTTGAGGTTTTTTTTTGTCTTTACACCTCCTGGTCGATACCTGGCACGACTAGAGTAATATCTTCTGTTCAAACCTCCACAACCACCATTATCCATTTATCTCGATGATCTCCATTATCGTTTATAATAGCCTCCCACATTTCTAGAGCAAATGGTATTGTGAATGATTATAGAGAACATAAGTATTGAGCTAGAGAAAATAGCATTTTTCCCATGTTCACTAAATGGTCATTTTTTCCCCAAAAAACACTCAATTTTTAAGCGGTCGATTTTTTTTATACGATCGAAAAAGTATGTGTAAAGTATGTGTAGTTTTTGGCGATGATTCTTGGTCAACTAATATTTTTCTTATTTCATTGAGTACAGATTACTAGAGTACTGAGTTTTCTAGAGTTTGAGTACTGATTCATAGTCTGACAATGAGAATTTATTCAAGATCATAGTCTACATCGCTTATTACTACTCACTAAATATATGATCTTCTCAATCTTGATTCATTTGTCCAAAACAATTAAAGACTTTGAATGTGATTCATCTAATTTAACTACGTCGCTTCCATTTTGGTACTCTGTGTTACTCTATTTACAAGGGAACTGTCTCAACTAAATGTGGCCACATGACATGGGAATAATTTACCTGAATCAGTTTTCGATGCTGATTACGAATCCGTTATCAAACGTTGCCCAATCGAGCTGAGATTCGAGAAAATCGATCTTGAAATTCGACTATTTGATTCGAAAATTCACAACTTACCTACAGTATCCACTAAATTACAGCAGGAGGTGTTTGGATTATTGATGGATGAGTTTATGAACGCATTGGGATGGTTTATATGGGAAGTCTCACGAATTTTCGAATAAACTAGCGAATTTGAATATCGATTTTCTCGAATCTCAGCTCGATTGGGCAACGTTTGAAAACGGATTCGCAATCAGCATCGAAAACTGATTCAGGCAAATTATTCCCATGTCATATGGCCACATTAAGTTGGGATAGTTCCCTTGTTAGCACACTAACACCCTATATATATATATAGTTCGTATATCAATGACAGTTATTGTCTGCCTCTCCCAACTCTCACCTCTACCTCTACATATATCATTCACGCTCACCTCACTTCCATTCACTGTCTTTAGTGTCATACCGTTTCCCTATCTTGTGGTGAATACGAGTTTTATTTTTTAAACATTTGATGGGTCGGCATTAAAAATTGTATTGCTCGATAAAGATTCGATGTTCTACTTTTTCCTTGGCCCTCGTTTCCTCTTTGATAGACTTGATTTTGGACAGGCAATTATGTTAGACAGATTCTAGCACTAGATCGTATCCACGTTTATGCTGTCTAATCATGCACTTAATATAGATTTTTCAAATTGTTCACGCACAGAAATTTTGACTTCTCAAGCGCCAAATCTATTGATTTAGACATGACCATTCTGGAAGATATCATCTACAATCCAACATGGGTAGGAGAGTTCACATGGCTCATCGTAAGTTCTCAAACCTTTTTTACTATTTTTTTACTTAAATATTTTACACTTTTATTCTAAATAATATATGTAATTAATTACAGTACGTCGCATTCATATTCGCCTTCGCCGTCAGTTATGGAATGGGAGCGAATGATGCCTGCAACGACTGGGGAACATCCGTAGGAGCGGGAACGGTCAAACTATGGCAGGTACAGTATACACTAGCTCTTGCTTTGGCCACTCTAAGATTCGTTGATCGAAATGTCTATTACTGATTACGATATTGTTTTGGCACCAATCTTCGTTTCGTTAATTCCGTCTATAATTAAACTCGGCGTTCTATTTGCGTCGTTAATTGGTACGTAATTAGACGTCGCAGGTTACACTGTTAGTTCGCACTATTGTCTATGAAACTCAGTGCCTAAGCGCAGTAATATCTACCAAACCCAAGCAAAACCAAATCATAAAAGTTTGAAGTTGTACAATTTCAGGCCTACATACTGTGCGCGATCTTCAACACACTCGGAGCCATTCTTCTTGGTTACAAGGTCAGTGAAGATGGGCGAGAAGCGCAGGATCCCTCTAATTGTAGCCCTTTTTTCCAAGGTCACGGAAACAATCCGAACGGGTATCGTGGACATTTCTGTCTATGATATCTACGTGCAGTACGAGGCCACCAATCAGTCCTACGTCGTCGTGCCCTATTGCGTAGTCACAAACGAAACAGGTGAATGGAGCTTTTAAACGATTCATCCACACTGTGATTGACTTACTTCTGTTATCGCTTAGTCCAATAAATTTCCATACTCAACCTTGAGTTGATTAGACAAATCAAGAAAGGATAAGAAGTCCATATCTGTCGCTAATAAATTCAGAAGCAACCTTCGCCCCTCCCGTGCTTCCTTCCGACGGAAACGATCCCATCATCGAATGTGCTCGATACACTTCGGCTGAGTTCATGTACGGCCAGGTATGTAACCGTTCACTCTCTCTCTTACATCATTATTGTATTTTTATAATGAATGTGTGCCTGAAATTAACAAGACAGAATGGTTCAGGTCGGTGCTCTTCTCGGTGTGGCAGTCTTCATGATCGTTGCTTCGATCTTCAAAATCCCTGTATCTGCCACGCACGCGATAGTTGGAGCCACTCTTGCCGCGACTCTTTACCTCAAAGGAAACGTTGGTATAAAATGGCTAGAAATCGTTGGAATCGGTAAGATTTCGGTTCGATCATGTTACTGACCACTTTACAGTTTACAGTTACAGACAGAGTTGATCTGTAGATTGTAATATATCCGTGAAATGTTTCAGTAGCTTCTTGGTTCATCTCTCCGATCATCGCCGGCCTCGTCTCCTCTACCTTCTATCTTATCGTCAAATTCTCCGTTCTCATGAGGCGCCACAGCTTTGATGTGAGAGCAACACAAGCTGGATGATAAAATAAATAATTTAATCCTATTTTAAGGCTGCACTGAATCTCTGTCCCCTCTTCATGGTATTCACTCTCGCAGTGAACCTCTTCGCGTGTATCTTCGAAGGATCGAAATGTGGGATTTATTTGCGATTTTACGTGATGCGAACGTATGCACAGTAGTTGAAAACAACATATACAAAACCATATTTGATGAATCGCACAAATTAAAAAAAATCGCTTATATAAAAGTGTAGATGAATGAATTATGATTACTATCTTAGATCTCGGCTTCGACAGACTCAACTGGTGGGAGGCTCTTCTCGTTTCGAGTGGAATCGGTTGTTTTGCCGGACTTGTCATTCATTTCCCTCTTCGAAAATGGCTCAGACAGAGAGCAATGAATCTTTATGAGAAGGATAAAACAAAGATGGTAGAAAATGGATTTTCCAAGTTCAGTAAGTTATTATTAATTCTTTATTTATTTCATGGACGATAAAAATCAAGCTGCTTGATGAAATTTCCACTTAATCTTCAGATGGCAATTCAAGAAATAAGGTTGGAGATGTCTCATCCAATAACATAAATGATTCCAAATCTGCCCTTCCAATCGGTGAAAGCGGTCCTTTTCCCGATCCTTGGTACAAGTACATCACCAGAAACGTACAAGAAGATCCGTTGACCGCCAAGGTAAACGTAATACTTACACTATTTTGAAAATCTTATCGCACTTAAGTTGTACGCGTTAATTGTTAAATTCGTTATGATGTATATTAAATAAAATAAAAATTATAATATTAATGGACCAATTGTAGGTATTCAACGCCCTCCAAATGGTGTCGGCTTCTCTTCTCTCATTCACTCACGGTGCCAATGATACAGCCAACACTGTCGGTCCTCTCATCGCTATTTGGCTGACATACAAAACCGGATGGGCACTAACACCAGCCGAGACCAGAGATGACATGCAGTATCTGCTATTCTTTGGAGCCGTCGCAATGATCTTTGGATTCGTTACTCTCGGACACAGAACCATGCAGCTCATCGCTAAAGAAATCACCACTGGGGTATTAACTGATCTATATCTCGCCATTCATGAGAAATAAGTGCTGGATTACAGGTGTCGGCTCCTTCCGGTTTCACAGTCGAGCTTGGCACATCGTTCACAGTTCTTCTCTGTGCTAAATTAGGAATTCCTGTATCATCAACCCACTGTGCAGTCGGTGCCGTTCTCTTCGTTGGTATGACCAAATCAACGACTGAAGGAGTCGATTGGAAAGTATTCGGAAAGGTAAATTGCACCTCATTTCGCTACATGGGAATCACTAAATCGCAAGAATATTTTGAAAAGTGTTTATTCTTGGTACTGATTCAAGTTGGATTCGCAGCAATTGAACATTCTTTTTATGATAGTGCATTTTTCAGATCGTCATTGTATGGTTGCTGTGCTTCCCTGTGTCTGCTCTCATTTCTCTCATCATGACTCATATTCTCTACGCATACATCTAAGTTGTTCGACAATATTACTCAAAGTATGAAAAAAAGCTGCTCGACCACGTCTTGTTCTCTTTGTGCTTTCATCCAGATTCATATGTTTTGTAATTATTGTGGTTATCCTGGTAGACACGGGTTATGATACAATAAATGTCGTAATGCAACATCGGTAATCGCTCTGAAATTGACAATGACTTATTAATTTATAAAATTAATATTCATTAGGAAATGAGAGAAAATGATTTCATGCGAGTCTTTGTAAAAATAGAATAAACATTCAAAACATTCCTTGGTCCTTTTCAGATCGAGATGTTGTTCGTCAGTTCCAAAGACGTTAACTTTAAACAAGCAATGGGTTTGGGACTGGAATTAATTTGACCTGCCCTTCAATTCTTTCGGAGTTATCTTTCATAAAATTTAAATTGTTATTTTCATTAAGTAATTAGAATGAATGCAAGTTGAATACAAAATTTGAGAATTTGAAAAAACACAATGGCCTGAAAAGACCAGCCAAAATCACATAATCGCACAAAGATCTTTTAATTTGATCTGATTGTGCTCATATTTTACAAAATTTTTGAACAGATCTGCTCAATGAATCATTAGAGCTGGATGGACCGCACAATTTGTGCCAAATTCGGATAAGTGAAATATGAAGTTCTCGATGCAACGTTTTAGTTTGGTATGCTCGATATACGGCAGAGTAGATTTCATATTGTTTTCATATTTTACATTCGATCGAAAAGCTGTACGCTTCGCATTTACCTGACTCTAATATTTCCCTTGAATGATTTAGTACATCTAACTATATCTGTTCATCTCTTCTCATCTCCTCTCACACGATTGATGAGTCCATTTATTCTCTCTTTTCCCTTTTTCTCCTTCTCCATATCCCACTTTGGGCATCGCTCATTTTCTCCTCCATTCTTTTCTGCTTCCAGTATTATGGTAGTGGTCTTGTGCTATGCTTTTCCATTATCCTTATCTTATTTGTAGGGTAATAGACTCGGTATAATCACAACATTTAATCAGGGATGTCTTATGGCTCGTTAAAAGTAGTGGAAAATCGAAATCGGCGACTTTCCACCCGTTAAAAAAGTACCCGGAAAGTCGAAAATGGAAACACGAAATTTGAAATCGCCCGCCCGCAAAGAGGTGCGGGAAATCAAATTCCGACTTTCCGTCATCGATTTTTAGCATTTTAAATGGAAATTTAACTTCCTGCTCGCTAAAAAAATGCAATCCGCGGAAAATCGCTGTCGGAAAGTCGGAATTTGAATTCCCGCACCTCTTTGCGCGCGCGCGAATTCAAATTTCGAGTTTCCGTTTTCGGCTTTCCGGGTACTTTTTTAACGGGTGGAAAGTCGCCGATTTCGGTTTTCCACTATTTTTTAACGAGCCATTAGAACGCTTGTTTGAACATATGAACATTGAACCTCCATTGTGGTTGTGCTATTTCTGGGGCCTGCGGACGTAGTGGGTGCACTTTGTTGTCACCTATTATACAAGCAAGAATACACAACGATGACATGCGTGTTTCTCCAATTAGTGAATGAGAGAGTGATAATGATCTTGCGTAACTCATATCCTTGCATCAAGGGGAAGTTGAGAATAATCTAATGGTTTCAACGGCCGCTGAAAGCTCGCAATGAATGTCATCGATGAAACAATATCAGAGTATCCATTTGCTTTGTTATATCATTTTGTATTGTACCGTCTCCTTAGATCAATTAATAGTTTGCATCGTTCTATATTACCGAGCACTTATAAGAGTTCCATAAATGTTACTGCTATCGACATAAAGTCAGCTACTGAACCATTGATTCTGTTTGTGGACTGGTTGATAAACTTTAGAAAAAAAAAATTAAAATGATATTAAAATCCCACTCACTGCTCAATATTTTGTTCACCTACGTTATATTCTGATTGCGAAATGTTTTCATCGTCGAGACTGAATTTCTCAACACCATTTTATCATATCAACAGACCAATATCGCTTTCCAGAAATCAAATCATACGGGACTGTAGTGTTATGAATAAGTCTGAATTTCTCATCCCAATTTCCCATCGAATTCTTGATCGATATCGAGAACCAAGAGTGAAGATGTATACTCTCTATAATAATATCACTAAGGCATTGGACAGACTTGAAGACTATCACTTCATACGACTCTATCACTGTTAGTTTGCATTATTAATTATAATAAATGTTATTTTTTATCAATTTTGGACTCATCATCTAGATAGAAAACTAGTATTAGGACGAAAACGATTTGCCATGGCTATCTCGGTGAAAGGAATACTAAAGCGAATTAATCAACTTCTTCAATTTTAACATTCGTTCACTTCTGAATAGATCTTTACACTCTTCTCTCATGTTCTCTCATTACTCATTTCTACACATCATCTCACTATGCCTCTCATCTTTTACCTTTATCTATGCCTTCTCATTCCTTCTGCTCTCTCCCCATCTCTTCCAACCATCTTCTAACAATAAGTCACTCTGTCTTTCTCTCGCGCTCTTAGTGTCCCTCATCAGCACTTTCTATAGGACGTGGTAAACCAAAACAAAACACTTGAACAAGAAGAATAATAATTAAACTGAAAATAAATATAATTAATTTATGGGATTTTTAACATGTCTACTACATTCAATCTACATACAGTTCCATGTTCAGTTATGAAAAAAACTAGCAATTGATCTTCCAGTTGGCGATGTTCGTTTTACGGAGTGGAAGAGAAATCTAGAAGAACTCAAAAGAGAAGTCCGTTTTCGTTGGGGACCAATAATGAAGATCACAACATTCTTTCGTGAACATCCAAATGTTGAATCGACCGAAGAAATCCTTGAGAGTTATATTGAGATCAGTGATGTAAGTGTAACGTTACTTCAATCATATTATTATTATGTGTTCCGTTTCGCAATGTACATTACTATCACGGTGTTGAAAAATAGTTGACGTGATCTATCGTTATCGATGGTAAGAGGATTTATCATGACCTACTGTACAACGATAGTATTCGAGATACCATAGTATAGATTATTTTGTATTCTCAACACTACTGTTATTATTTGCAGTTCTTCTCCGAAATAGCTGATTCTTTGGCAAAAGTGTTCGATCAACAACAATTCGAGATGAAAATTGCATTTGGATTGATTGAAGGAACTCAACAAATTCTATTGATATTACTATCTTTCTTCTGTCTCTTTATTTTTGGACTTCCTTCATTCCCTTTCTTTGATTACTCTTTCATCTAATTTCAGTCATATATGAAAGCGTACATCGATAATTCTCCCATAATGCATTACCCTAAAAATCGTTTAATATTTTGAAAGAAATTAAAGTTCTTCTTCTCCTTCCAATTGTAAATATTTTCATCACAAATCTATTCTTTAACAATCGCTTAAAATACTTTGTCATCCCATAAGAGCTCCTCGATCTCATTTCATTCAGGGCTGGGATTTTTTGATTTTTTTGAATTTTTTGACCATTTCAAAAAATTCAAAATCAAAAAAGTTTTCAAAAAAAAAACAAAAAAAAAATTAAATGTAAAAAAGTGCCGTTAAAACGACAAAAAAGTGAAACATTTGTGGAAAATTGTGACAACATTTCACAAAACTTAACTAAATTCCCATTTTTATCATTTTTGACGGTCTTGATGAAGCGGATTCTATGGGTTTTAGTGGGCATTAGTGTACACAATGCACTGACCTAGAATTTTTAAAAAGTGAAAAAAAATATTGTATGATGTTTTTCATGTTTCAGAATTTGGTTAATTGCGTAATTGAACGTTTTAACCACTTTTCATGCAAAAATGATGTGTCTGAATTGCATAGTATCCTCATAAACGAAGTAAAGAACTTTTTCAAAAAATTTTTGAATTCAAAACTTTTTTGAGCCATTTTTTGAATTTTTGATCAAAAATTTTTTTGAAATTATTTTCAAAAAATCCCAGCCCTGATTTCGTTGCCATTCTTTCACACTCCAACATTTAGGATACTGTAGTATTTTCTTCTCTGCCACAATCTATCATCATGTATTTCTCAATTCATTCAGTTACATATAAATATATTCTTTTTTTTTCGCTCACTTATAATGCCGTTTCATCATAATCCTTATGTGTGCACTAGGGTGGTGGGAACGAATCACGGGCGAATCGTATAGAGGAGAGAGGCCGGGCATACAACGACTCATAGCGGACAACCGTTCCCAGTGGCATTTATGACCTCTCACCCTCGGACGAATCGGAATTTTTCGGACAAATTTCGGGCCGGGGCGATTTTCTCAGCTGGTAATAGTCGGATTGAAAAACTGAAAGCAGATTTGGAATCAGCAAAGAGAAAACATCTAGAATATGCCTTTAAAAAAGTGAAAAATCAAATTTAAAGCAAAGTTTTAATAGGCGGAATTAGGGCTAAAATGTACCATTTTTGCATGTTTTGGAAGGATTTTTTCGAGTATCCGTGAACTATATGAGGAAAGAAGTGCATAATTGAAACGAGCACTTCATGGGCTATCGAAAGAAGGGTCGTTTGTATACAATATGTGATTTTTATTTTTTTCAAATTTCAAGATTTTCATTATACTGAAATATTTGGTACATTGTTATTGTTCGTCACAATCTGCCTGTAATTGAATTTACCTAATCAAACAATATGTGAATACGATTGTAAATGAGCTACTCTTGTATCATGCGCGAACATTGTAAATTAGCGGTGTCCTTTATTGTCGGCCTCCTCTTATCCCTTTGACACCTGTCGGTATTTATGACTCTGAACACGGAATAACAGTGTGCATTAGCCAGTGAATTTGAAAAGGATAGAAGTTAGAACCAAACACTACACATGAAAACATCAGATAATGTATAGACTCTATGTTGAAAGAAGTGCGAAAGGAACCATTGTATCGCATGCGAATAGTTGAGGTCACTGATATAATCCTGCCCCTCCTTACTCTCCGGTAACTATTCTTTCGGAATGTGCCTTTAGTTCAGGCCTCCCACTTACTTTATTAAATGAAAATTATAAGAACAAAGAAGATGTCGAAACGTAGCTGGCATCACAGTTTTTTTTGCACAATAACCCACGTCCTACCAAAAGTAGTGTGCCACGGTGTGGCTTGAATATAGCAGGGAACCATTGACTACAACAGCAAATATATCCATCCTCAGTGTCGTCGATAAACAAAGATAATTTAAAGATGGAGGCCCTAGAATGTCTATGCAACTGCCTAACATATCGGCTATGAAAGAGAAAAGTGATATGCAAGAAATTAGCATGGCCATTCATCCATCCCTTGGCGTACTGGTAAAAGCGCTCTCTAGTTTTTATTGATATCGCGGGTTCGAAACCTATTGTCGAACTTTCCTATTTTTAAAATTTCGCGCCTTTGCCTACACAATTAAGCATGATTCATTCATGATTCTAGCGATCAATAAACTGAATTAGCACAAAATAATATATGTATGTTATGCATAATATCTTTCGCTATATTTCTGTCTTCACAGTTTGTTCTCCAAAATATTCGTGGGACTCCACATTTAACTTGAATGTGCGCCTCAAAATTCAAAGGAACTTGTGCTACAACCTAATAATATATTAACCATCCGATGTTTCATTGTATTGGGCCGTTGTATCGCTTCTCCCTTTTTTATTGGTATTCCCGATGTCATAATAATAATAATGCTAATAATAATAAATGAATTTTCAACTTACACTAGCCTTTCCGCACGAATTAGTCATTTCACTATGAAAAAAAACGAAATTTCAAAAATTCATAATTAACTTGTTTCTACTATAGCATAAAAGATCTCGAAAACCTAAATCCAATGATATTTTAATCATATCAGTACGATTACTAAGAGTCCAGAAAATCGGTCCGGTCCGAAATCGGCCCGAAATTCTCACTCTCATTCCAACTCATTGGCCCGTTGATCACTCTCCCGTGCGAGAGAGAGGCTGTATAGAGTCTCTCTTCGGACAACCGAGATAGAAGGGCCAGGGGGAAAATCATCCGTGATTCGTTCCCACCACCCTAGTGTGCACTATACTGAGAAGGATCTGAAATCGCCCTCAACATAAGGATTAACCAATATTTTTGTCTTCAATGTAATCCAATCCGAATGTTTCTTCATCTACCAATAACTGGTGGAGTTGAGGTTTTAAAGATATCTCACATCGTCTTCATAATTCCGTAAATAAAATTCCATGTTAGTCACATTTTGAAGTCCATTCGGCAATATTTCCGAAAGTTCATATATTACAGTTTTATGTAAACAGTCTATATACCATTTTCAGCCGAACTCTATATTAAGGATTGATCATATTCATAAAGTCTTTATTCTGTATTTAAGATGATCGTCTACTGATCTGTGTTTATATCTCTACAGTTTCTACTTCTCTCCTTCTTTCCTTCTCCTCCCTCTCCTACCTTACATGACAGAATTCCTCATCGATTGATCTCTAGACGTGTGATTGCCTCTTCTTTCATTCATTCGTCTTTTTACTCTTCTTCCTTTCTCTTATCCATACTCCTCTGTCGCTTACGCAAGACAGGCCCACTCCCCGTTCTTTTCATTCAATTCCAGTGCTGAGAAGTCTTTTAGTCTCCAATTCAATATGGAGATTCCAGCTGCGAGTCCTTCTTGGATGCCAGGTATACGTTCTCGTTCAGTATCCAACAATAAGGTGGGAGTAGATGCAGTTTAGCGTGCAGTATCTTTTAAACTAATCATATCTCATTTATGTTTTGAGCTGCGCAAAGTTACTAACAGTAGTTATGTTGTTCAAAAAGCAACAAACAACGGCAGAGAATACTGTAATAAGCAAACAATTCTTAATTTCAGAGTTCAAAGTACCGACCATTCCTCCCCGTGTGCTCTCAAGTGATTCAACCATCGAATTCATTCACTATGCTGAGGCTCAACTCAAACAGAAGTTGCATACAGCCAATGCTCTCGTTGAATCATTTGATAGAAGACTTGAACAGGCAGCAGAAGTCACTGATCGACTCACGAAGGAAGATGGAGGTCTCATTCTACACTATTCAAGAATCAAACAATCAAACACAGTTATTCTTTATCAATTTGCAATTTATAGTTTTCATTTATTCCTACTTAGTCCTATGCTGTAACTGTTTTGGGGACATTCAATGATTCAGCTTCCCTGTTATATAATATGATTCATAAAAAGGAATTTCATGCCTTCAATGTTCTTAATTTACAGATGAATGTGCTCGTATTCTTCGCCTTATCATCGGACAATCGCAAGAGAGCATGGACAGAATACTGTTTATGATGGGAACGGGAGAATTATGGAGACAATTCATGCGCGATTGCAAGATGAAACAAACGGAGTTGAACGGAGAACTCAGAAAGGCTATCGATATGTATTTAGAGGTATTAACAGTGCTCTTACAACTAAAACATTGATTAAAACTTCACATAATTCTAATAGATGGATCTCAAACATGCTTCATAATATAATATGTATGGAATTACCCACTATGAGTTGAGAATATGGGTACGGTATTGATTAGTGTCACTTTGAGAGACCGAATATCATTTCTCCGTTCCATATAATTCATATTTGATAACTGCATTTAAAACGCGCTCTCTGTAAGGGCGGGGGGGGAGGGCACAAAGTTTCAAAATCATCCTAGACCGTTCATATTTGGTGGTTAGAGTCCCTAGGGGTGGGATACACTTCAGCCAAAAAATTGACTCGAAATATCGATTTTTGATCTACCAAAAGTGAAAATTTCAAACTGATTTTTTCCAATCGTGTCATATATCATTCGAAAGAGCGTTGAAAGTTATGTAAAGCTGACAAGTTTCAAAAGATTTCGTTCATTGGTTTTTTAGAAAACTCCGCTTTTATGAAAAATGGCCAGATTTTTTTCCTTTCATTAAATAGCAGACCACATTCCTATCATTTCCAGGCTCTGCGCAGTTGATATTTTATGTAAAAATGGATGGGCTATCCGAATATCACAACTATTTTTACCATCTCCAAACTCAAACATGTCATATTGGCAAAAAACGAGAGTCTTTTAACGCCCGAATCATCGACGCAGGTTCGAGTCCTGCTGCGGGTGAAAATTTTTGCAAACTTTTTTTAGTTCCTTTCTGACTTCTAATCAACTTTTCCCATATTTTTAGACTGTTTAAAGTGGATTTCAGATCGAACAATATCTAAATTGTTCTGAAAGTGTAAGTTGCTTTTGAAAAATATATATATTAATAAATACATTTGAGACATCAAGCACAACCATCGTCATCATTTGAATCATCTTCCTCAACAGAGTTGACATCGGTAAGTTCTCCATCCATCAATTAAATTGTTTCTTCCATGTTGAAAATTTCATTTATGTTGTTTCTGATGGAAGTGACCACAAGATCAGCATCAGATATCAACGATTCATCATCAATTGCATCAACTTCGTTCGTATCCAATTCAATCAACAATTTCCTCCATTCTGTATCGAAATTTAGTTCATCGTTCTCCTCATCGATTGTATGGAAGGTGCGGCAGAATTATGGAAACACGATCTTTGATCTCCCCTGATCACATGTATTGAGCAAATCGGTTCAACATATAATATTTTATCAACAACTGTCATATCAACAACAATTTGTGTTAACTTCTCAATTCTGTCTCTTTCGCGTCAATAACTAGCTTCAAACGGTTTTTGGTGAAAACGGCGGTGGCGGAATGGTATTTTAGGTCGATTCTTTCCCATTCCCGGAGAATGGCCTTCTTGAGCGACTCCAGATTCGAGCTGGGACGAGCACAGGTATTGCTCTCAAGAACTGATCACACAAAATGGTCGAGGGAGTTGAGATCGGGAGAGTAGGAGGCCATTCCGAGGAGCGGGTGAAGGAGTGAAAATGGGGTCTTGAGCCAGGCATTCACAATCTTTGCCTTGTGAGTCAGTGCCGAATCTTTCTGTTAGCTCCAATGCATTTTCCCAAAGTGGAGCATGGCCCCGGGGCCCAGACAATCCATTTGGATCTCTTACAGGTTGTTATCCTAGTTCAACTGGGCTCCTGGATGAACGAAAACCCGGATATTCCGGCCCATCGCACTGATGTCAGCCCAAACCATGACTTTACGAGGAAGAGGGCTTCCATTCAACTCTCATCCGCTTCATAGGAGTCCTCTACCAATATCATATCGTTTTGGGGGTTGTACGATTGTTCCATTGTGAACAGCGGCTTGTCAGAGAAAGCGTCACCTTGTGTTCCGACGACGCAGTGCGAACCATGCATCTATTCTAGGGCGTGCCATTTCACTGAATGGAAAGCAATCGGCACCAAACTCAGATACGAGATGCTCATAATGGTGAATTTCAATGAAATTATTTCGAGAGCGCCGGGGAAACGCACAAAGCTATGAAAATCCACTGCTAAATGCAGAACGCCGTGTTTCCATAATTCTGCCGCACCCTGTAGAACGTTTTGCTCTGATTCCACTTTGCCTTCTCTTTTTGTCAATGTTAACAGATGCCATGATTCTTGCAGATTTGATGCGACTATAATATGAGCTGATCTGGCGAGCACTCAACCTTTCTTCGGGCGAAAACATTCTCGAGCCATCCTGGTTTAACGATTCACGCATTCTTTTCTCACCATCTTCAGCTGACACTTTGGTTCCCTTATTGAGTCCCTCATCGAATAGCTTGATGACAAAATCCTTCGCCTTTTCAGTTTATCGAGTTGCCAATTTCTTCGTCTTGAGCGCGTATCCCGCTTGATGTCTCAAATGTATTTATTAATATAAATATTTTTCAAAAGCAACTTACACTTTCAGAACATCGCAATTTAGATATTGTTCGATCTGAAATCCACTTTAAACAGTCTAAAAATATGGGAAAAGTTGATTAGAAGTCAGAAAGGAACTAAAAAAAGTTTGCAAAAATTTTCACCCGCAGCAGGATTCGAACCTGCGTAGATGATTCGGGCGTTAAAAGACTCTCGTTTTTTGCCAATATGACATGTTTGAGTTTGGAGATGGTAAAAATAGTTGTGATATTCGGATAGCCCATCCATTTTTACATAAAATGTCAACTGCGCAGAGCCTGGAAATGATAGGAATGTGGTCTGCTATTTAATGAAAGGAAAAAAATCTGGCCATTTTTCATAAAAGCGGAGTTTTCTCAAAAACCAATGAACGAAATCTTTTGAAACTTGTCATTTTTACATAACTTTCAACGCTCTTTCGAATGATATATGATACGATTGGAAAAAATCAGTTTGAAATTTTCACTTTTGGTAGATCAAAAATCGATATTTCGAGTCAATTTTTTGGCTGAAGTGTATCCCACCCCTAGGGACTCTAACCACCAAATATGAACGGTCTAGGATGATTTTGAAACTTTGTGCCCTCCCCCTGCCGCTGCCCCTCCGCCGTTAGGGAGAGTGCGTTTTAAACGATTAACATTGATATAAAAACTCACTAGAATTTAATTCTTGAGAATATTTTTGATATGAAGATTTGGCTCTTGGAAAAGTTTCAAAACAGAATAAAATAGCGTATGCAACATTAACAAGGATTGCAAAGCACTATATACGCTTACATTAATCTTCAGTTGTCCATCAGAACAACTCTTCACAGTGTTTTCGTTAATGCACTTCGTCTTTGGTGTTGTCAGTCCTCCAGAAAGAGTGAATGGACACGAGTTAACGCATACTGGCGCTGGACATTCAACATTTAAATTTGATCCTAAGGATGCAGCCTGGAAAATATTAAGTGTGATGGAGAAAAGCTGAACAATTTGGTTGTAAAATTGAAATTCATCATTCAATTATCCTAGAAACTATTTTTCAGAAACAATTTTGGAAATTTGACACTTTCGATTTGTGAGCGGCCAGTGGCGCTAATTTGAATTTTGAGTGCGCATCTGAATTGCCAATTGTTAGTTTTATGACAAAGTTTCAGAGCATTACATATGGTATACCGTAATGGCTTACTGTGAAATCACAATTGAATGCAAACCATTCGCTACCGATGCATAAGACGTTTTCATATGAAATATTCTGACCCTGAAGTGAACATTATTAAGATTTTGATTGACTGGAAGATACAACCTGTATTTGGATGATTCCATCATCACAGGATAGTTTGTGATTATCACCGGTCAATGCACAGATGGAGTCTCCTAGTGAATCAGTATAGGTGCAACCACCACATGATGTACTCGCTATAATTATAGAATTTATTATAATATTAAAAGCACATTCAAGGTCTACTTATGCTTACAATTAGAGAATAGATAGAAATACACTGGAATAGCTCACCCGCTACGGAAACTGCTATAGAAAGAACTAGAAATAGACGAGAAGATATCATGATAATACCTCTTCTGACATTCGAGTGATCAACTGCCTTATATACACGATAGGTAGAATATGGTAATGAACTTCAATACGTTTCAAACTGTAATCTATTACTTTCGTGCCTAACTTCTCCTGAATTGAAACCATCTCTATCATATAATGTAGTGCGACTTTCATAGCATCGATAATCTACTATCCCCGTTTCTCATTTCTCTCGAAACATTTGCATTATCAAACGAGAAAGAGTATACATAATCCAACATATCTCGCCGTCGCATTGCGTTTAAAATCTTTCCCTTTGTCGAGACTGGAGTAAATTATAATTTCAGTTCCAAAATATGTTAAATAAGTCTTTTAGGCAAAACCACCGATGCTCAAAGACCCCATTATTGAATTAAAAACTAACAACTTCGCTTAGATTATATTATGGAAAAAAAAATTAAAATTCATCTGATCTTTTGTCAAATTTGGTCACAATTTCCCCAAATGTTTCATATTTTTCGTTTTAACGATATGTATCCAAATCTTATGGACTGATGTTGATGCACAGACATTGAGATTAATTCACAGCAATACGTTTATATTTGAACTTTAACTAAAATCTACAGTACACATATTAAAATTGACTTCTTCTTTTACTTCTTCGAGGTTTGTTCATTCCTTCGTCGGTCCATTATTCACGGTCCTTTCCATCACCATCCACTACATCTTCGAATGAAGGATATGTGAACAAAGAAGTGGAAGTGCAGAGAGTGAGACAGAAATAGTTATAATTAGAGAAGAGGGAACTAGAGAGACAAAGAGTACTAGAGAGAAGGAGAAAGATGAAGGAATATGGAGGATCAGAGTGGGTCCCCCTCCTGCCCATTATATACTAATACTACGCACCTCGAACCACATCCGATTTCGTCCTTTCTGTTATTCCGTCGTCACCCTCTATTCCAGGTTTCGGGCGATTATAATAGAACTTGAAATTTCCAATTGGGGTAGTGCATTCTCCCCTCTTCTCTGACCCTAACCAAATTTAGTTTTGGTTTGCATTTATTAATGTTCATTATAATAAGTTAGAAAATTATGTGAACTTTTCCGGTGTCGCCCAGGCATCTTCATTTCCATTCCAAATAAGTCTTAATAGCTGACGCAAAAACAATCAACGTGTTCAACACCAATTCGACAAAATCCTTTTATACTCCTTTTTATCCTTTTGGAAGTAAAATATATTTTATCGTTTTTTTTCCAAGAAATGCTATTTCTTGCACCTTTGCAAAGAAAAAAAAGCACTGCGTAATGAAGTCGACTGAGGATGCACTCCTTTTAAGTGATCATTGAGTCTAATGTAATATCATCCTCCATCCATTTTAAGGGCCTTCTCCCATAACAGACTCGCGCATTAGTGCTGAGAAATTAAATAGAAAGAAAGACAACAACGAGAGTAGAAGAAGGAATTGACGAATAAAATTTGGAAGCTTTATTTTCGAATTGGGTTATTTAATCTTCATACATACGTCGCGCTAGGTACACTTATCTATGTAACGTATGCACATAAAAATATCATTTCTACCTTACTCATAATTGAATGTTTATGGGGGAAAAGAGTGTTCGTTCTATTTCCATCGATAGTCTCATAGACTAAAGCAGAATAAGAAAGAAGAAGGAAGGAGAGGAGGAGAAGAAGAAGAAGAAGAAGAAGAAGTAGAATGGAAATTCTGTCAACGGAGGTCCCAATCGAATAAGCGTTTAGGGCTGTCTATTGTTGAGTGCTCTGATTGTATTGTGAGAGAGAGAAAGGGGCCATCCATAAGAGTGCTTCTATGATTCTTCCTCCTCTTCTTATTCTTCCTCTTCTTCTTCCTCTGCTCTTAAATATCACCACATAAACCCATCCTCTTCATCTTCCCCTATATATTCCTTACTCGTTTCCCTCCGTTGTGTTGTAGTCTCCCCCGGGATAACTTCTTGTTTTCCTTTTCTGTCTTTTTTCTCAGTTGCAGATTGGGAGATACAAACACAAGTCAGTCGACTCGTTTTTTCTACGCCGAATTTTGACTAATTTGTTTATGTGGCGCCAAAAAGGCTCAGTTGAGAAAAAATTGCCAGATCACCACATAAACCCATCCTCACCACATAAACCCATCCTCTTCATCTATATTTCAATTCCGTGCACGAATCAACTGGAATCCATTTTTAAAGGTTTTAGGCAAGATATCTTCGAAGTGATCTTTGTTTTATCAGACGCTACGTCTGAAGTGCGGAACCATTCCATTTGCATACTTTACTATACATGTACATGATCTATTCACGTAAGATGATAGGAAGAATGGCTTAGTCTATGTGTGCATAGTATCTGTATCTCTCTGTGTCTCTCCAACCTCTCAGTCTCTATCGTCCCATACCCCCTCCTCTCCCTAACCCTCCCCTACTCTTCTCATCCTCCTCTCGCCATCTTCTATCAATAGCTGTCATGGGCTGTTTGCCATGTGAAAGTGGAACCAAATTGGATGGACCTTAACTCCGCCCACTTTTCCATCTTCTTAGCACCATTTTCACTTTACTTCCCCACTATATTTCACCTGTCTCCATGGTCAACGACTGATCTCTCATTCTAATATATCATATCATCTGTTCGCTACAGTAGGCCGCCCACATAGATCCTTGTTTTCTTTCTTTCTTTCCTCTTGCAGTCTCATATTCTTATTCTTACTTCACCACACACACACACACTCTGTCTTTTCCTTACGGTTTTCCGTGTTGAAAACTCATCAAAATATAAGAAGCGAAAGCAAAACAGAGGATTAAGAGATTTTTTCGTTTCTTTGCTTTGTTGCCATATCAGGAATCGATGCATACATGGTGAAAAAAGTGTAACTACCTAGTGCTTCCTGTGCAAGCAGTTCCGATATATTTACTTGTTTATCGTGCTTTACCACGTTTCGTGCATTACATGTTGACAAAAATATTTAACAATCACACTCCCGTGTTATTCAAATAGCTTGACTCTTCGCTTTGAACGTTTACATAATGGGAATGGTAAGTAATAGATGGTATAGTGATACCATTTAAAGTCTTATCAGTCTTCATCCAGATCACTCGTTCTCTTGGTCTGCCTTTCTATCTCTACTTCTCTTCATCGCCTATTCACTCTCAACCATACTATCTCTCTCTAGGGTCTCTCCACTACGTTCTCTTCATTTCCCTCTGTTTGTCTCCATTCTATCCACAACTAGTGACCACTCTCCGTTGCTAACCTTCCACCTCTATTCATATGTAGTATTTCCCCCTTGCCCTCACCCTCCCCCCCCCCACTTCTCCTCCCATCTACTCTACTCTACTACCTCCCTCTCCAATTTTAACTTCTTCTTCTTCTCTTTCCTTTAGCATTGGTCACTTTACAATCAATATCTTGTTGCGAAGAAGAAGTGAGGAGCTCCTTCTACACTCCCTGAATATATGCGTATGATTCTCTCTTTCCACACCCCCCTCTCCTCCTCCCTGTCCTCCCCCTCCTACCATCTCTCTCTCCTCCTCCTCCTCCCCTCTTCCCCTCCCTTCCTCTCACACTCGCTCTCATTTATGGCACATCATCTACACTTGCTCTCACTCTTCATCATTCGTATTAGACATCCTTCTCCTCTTACGCATCCATAATTCAATAGGACTGAGGCGAGAGAGAGAGATAGAGAGAGTGAAGAAAGAGATGGTGAGAGAGGAGAGACTGCGCGGATTTACTCGTGTGGTTGTGTATATTCTTTCTTCGAACACGAATCCCCTCACATATATTTTTAATGTTATATCAATATCCCTACAATTCCTTGTTCCGTTCTTGGAGCTTCAGTCACGTGAGACAGTCTCCCATCATCTCTCACTCTTTAATGCACATCAACACTCGAGAATTTCTACGAAAAACGGTTTTGGACGCTGATTCAGTTTAGAAGCTGTAAATTTAATAAGGACAATAAGTGATTCACAATTTGTTATTTCAATCGCATGTTTGTTCAAACAAAAAAATCTCTCTCTTTTTCTTTTTTTTCTTCTTCTCTTTTTTCTCGGATTTCTTCCACGAACTGTGAGCTTTAACTGCATACAGAGGTCTGTTGAAAGTGGAAAATATGTAAATAGAGGGATAAAGGGAGACAGACACACCTTAAAACCTTAACAGCGACTGACAATGAGTCACCCTACTCTTCTCCCATTTTATTTTCATTCTTCCTTCCTAGAGTTTTCTATCCTTGGATACTGCTTCTTCCCCTTCTTCTCATTAGGATGCACTTATTAGTGAACTAACTCTATCCACTCCCCCTCATCCTCTTCTTCTTCTACTGCGTCTTCCTCAGCCCAATCAACGAACGACTGGCTTTTTTGTGCTTCGTTTCATCTTTTTCTTATCGTTCTCTTTTTTTGCTTCATCCTTTCCCTCCCTTCCGTTCTCGCATCATTTTGATGCCCCGTGAGAAGAGACAACAACGACATAGTATATTTACAATTAAAGCTTTAAAATGCACTCCATGTGAGCCTGTTTGAGTATGTTTGATTATGCATATTAGCTTGTTTCTCATGTATAAAACCTCCCTAATAAATATCCATCTCCTGACTACAGCATACTTCTGGCAATTCCACGCTTTCCACTTCACTTACTGAAATCTCGTAATCATTCTTCATCTTTCGTCATTGCGTGTCTGAGTATGTCCTAGATGGTAGATCACGCAATTCCCGATTACCTTACACTCCTTACTCTTCTTGGTCTCACTTCTGCCTACGAATCTTACAAATCTTTACGACTCCAGAGCTCGAGCTCTATAATAATCTACCATTACTTCGTCTGGGTGATTCCATAACTCCGTGTAAAGCCTGTATAACCTATATCGTTTACCTTTTCATACTCCGCCCCACATATCTATTATTTCAACTCTTCCTCCTCGTCATCCCTCATTTCCGATTCTCAATGACTTGTCCCTATCTTGCTTTCGATTCTTCATCCATTATTCATTACGTTCATCTCTTTCTGATCAAACAACATGCTCTGTTATTTCCCCCTTTTCAAACGTGGTCGTAGTTTTGTTCCATTTTTACCACTTTTTTTGCCCAGGGGCTCTGGTGATCATCGTTCTGCCTTCTCTCTTCTATCAAGATGATGAATGGCCGAACTGTTCGGTCTGTTCTGATTCGTAATCGGAATGAGAATGGAAGACCCGAGGATCGTATTCCAACTTCCATTCAATTTGATGAGAGTAGTGGAGAATATCGATGTTTGTGCAATTGTTTCCACGTCAAGACCGGAGCACTCATTATTGGATGTCAGTTTACATTCATTTTGTTATCGTGAACACTTATTTTTTATCAATTTATTTTTTAAAAAACCAACACTAATGTTTTATGTATACCGAATCATCAAATGAATTAGGCGCTGTCAAAACAGTTATCAGCACCTTCATGTCCATATATAATTGTAATTTTGTAAATCGTTCAGGCATTGAAGTTGTGATGATTCTCTTCTTCTTCATTCACTCTTTATTTATTTATTTCCAACACGATTATCGCTACCAACAAAAAGCCGGCGTCAAGGTGAGACCACTAATTTCGTTCATCATAATTTGGCTTCAACAGGACTCCTAAAACTTAATCCTATAATGTGATGAGTGGCCAAGGACCATTAAAATTTAGACTTGAGGATTGGTCTTACACTTGATCATTGGTCAATATCATGTATTATTTATGTTAACCAAAAATCTAATTGGAAATGTCAATGTATTAGTAAATATAGAATATTACATGTAGAAGAAGTGTCACGGATAGAGTAGAGTGGAGCCGTTGTAGAGTGAGTATGAATGGGTAGACTTCTTCCATATTCTTTGTCTATCTTTGTTTTGTTCACCTACCTGCATTCTACTTTCATTCGCTTCACCGATTCTGTTTCTATTCTCCTTGTTATTCATGAAAAGTGAATGGAATGGACGAAGGGCACACAAATGTTTTACTTTCACGACCTTCTACTTTTGCTTTAACTCCATACAAAATCTGTGCGCAATTGACTAAGTTCGATAGCTCGCCATTTCCAAAAAAATATCGCTAAGCAAAAGAAACTTGAGTCGTTACTGAAGTATGCAGTCACTTGAGTAGGCGAACATTTTGTTGATTACACAAGCATAAATTGAATCAAGTTGAAGAGGAAAGGCTGATTGTGCTGTTGACTTGAATCGACAAAGAGAGAACACTTTCCAGGGAGACTACGTATTCGGATGTTTCGTGGCTGAAATGGTTGGATTGGGCATTGCGTCATTGGCCGTGTTCCTTCTCTTCATTGGTGTCACGAGAAACAAGGCCATTCTCGTTGTGCCCCATATCGTTGTACAGGTGAGAGATACTTCATGTTGTGTTCGAAACGAAACATACATTACCACGTGCGGTCACAGAACCTATAAATTTGGAGACAGAATATTGTTGCATTTGTTGTAAGAGTTATTCCGAAATATGCGAACTGTTCAAGCTTTTATGAACTGCTTTACAGCTTTCAAGCTCGAGTTGGTTAGATATTTTTAAATATGCATATTCGTTAAAAAATCGATTCTTCAGTACCTCTTTTTGAAATAGACGAATTAGTTGATTATTAAAGGTGATAGCCATAATCTGCTTCGTTCTTCTGCTGATTTGTGGTGCTGTGGCCATCTCCACGGACTCTGCTGTATTCTATCGACTGCTCAATGCGGCCTCATTCAAGGTAGCTATTCCGTCCTAATATTTACATATATACAGAAATATAGAAAGTGTATACAACTGTTCAATAGTTTTAACGTTAATGAGGGTCATCAAAAATAGTTGTCTATTTCAGGAGCATCCAAATCGATCGACAGTAGCACTGGATACGGGAACACTTATTCGAATCTATGCAATGTTGGTCATCTACGGAGCATCGTTGCTGCTTGAATGCTGGTATGTCCAAAAAATAAAGATAAAAGCGCTGCTCGAGTATTTCCCAATCCTCCGTTATAGAATACGGGAGTTTAGAATACGGGGAATCAATTCGTTTATTGTTTATTGCTTGATCAAGGTAGCACACAGTCTTATAATATACATAGTTTTCGCTTATATAGTCAATGTAGTTTTCTTCAGGTGGTTGGTTGTCATCTACAATTGTAATCGATACCTCGATGAACGATCTTCATACATGCAATATTGTATGGCGTTCTCAACACCGATGAAGACCCTGTCAGCGAGATAGTCCCGAGAAATACTTAACTATAACAAATTAAGTCCATAAATTCATCAAAACTTAACACTCGTCTAGTCCTTGCATTTGCTTCGAATAGTTGCCCATAGTACTACTTTCTAGGCGTAATTGGTAGATTGCAGCCTGGACACAATTCCTTGTTCACTATTGAAATTCACTATTGAACAAGAATTGAGTCAAAGGTATGTAGTGAAATATTGCCAATGATCGAGCTTCCTCATTCATTCATGACTACAATAATTGATAGACTACCTCATACCTCTATTGACCCCGTTTGAGTCCTTTCATTCAAATGAACCAATCATCATAATGTCACTGCTAATCCGGTGTTGCCTGCAGTGTGTCAGAAGTCCTTCCCTTCCCGTTTGTACACTTCACGCTTTGATCCATAAACTGCCCATGGACATCATAGAATTCCCCTTGATTCTTTCCCTCATCGATTGAAATAACTATCAGTACAGCACTAATTATACTCTCCAATCTGCTCTTAATATGTACACTCACTTACTCTCACAATCAATATATTCCCGACGAATTCCGAGTACTTTTTGCCACTATTTATTCGATTATATATAATATTTATTTGAATGTCCATATAATCCATGCCTTTCACTCTTATTCTCCCTTTTGTTGTTGTGATTAATGATCTCTATTGATCTTTACTGATGATTGTTCTCATTGGGTCTTGCGATAGTCCCCAGCTCTCTTTAGTCCCCAATGTCTATTCGATTCTTCTAGATTCGTCGTGTAGAGAAGTTTCATTGTTTCGTCACGCTTTCTGTACATTGCTTATGAAGTATCATCGTCTAGACTAGAGAAACGATCCAGTAAACAGATAGTGTTTATATGTGTGTCACGTACAAGTATGCAAGATTAATATGATGATGAAAGACCACAAGATATGGGTTATTATGGGGCGGGGTATGAAAGACACTGGCAGGACGAAGATAATATATAGATATCGCCGTCTCTAGTCGCCGAGATCATTTGGAGATTATTAGTTGTATGACGCAATGAGAGCTAAACGAAAGGGAAGGAGGATGTGGTAATGCAAGAACTCTGTGGAGACGGATGATGACCCTGTTGGGGAGGAAGGAATATGCATAATATAATGAGGAATTACTAACGATGGCAGATCAAATTGCATTTTGATGACTATAGTAATAGAAAATTATAAGAGAGATGAGAGGCACTATGGACTATGAATTGATCTTCGTAGTCCCTCCTAAGTACCATGGACGCCATCTACCCGATCGTCGAACTGTTGACGACCCTCAAAAAATAACAAATTATAATTTTGTTTTTGTGAACCCCTTGACGTTCCGAGTCCCCCCGCAAAAACAAGTTTACCAAGTAAGAATTTTCACCTGGTCAACCGTTTGTGGCTAAAAATAAGCGCATTAGCCTCACTTCTTGATTCTCCCTCCGAGTGAAGGGGAGATGGAGTAGATGATATGATTGAATTAGCTGTGGTTGTACTGATATCTGATTGTAGAGGATGATCGTGAGGATATGACATGAATTGTTGAGTAAACTGCAATATCTAAATTCGTTATTCGATCAGATGACCGAAATTGGCTTGGTTTGAATATTTTTGTTTAGTTTTTCATCAATTTTGGTTGATACTTTATAACTTTTTTATTCTCTTTTTCAATGAATCGTTCTAAATTCCTATAATAATAGTAATACTAAAGCTCATTAATACCTCTTTAGCTGGAATGGGCGCAATGTTGCCTAAATTCCTGATGAAATCAGGCAGGGTCGGTGCTTGGATGGGCATGGATGGGAAGATCATTCTCATTGTGGATTGTGGTGGAGGTGTCGCCCTGTCCGTTGACAAATACGATATACGGAAATTGTTGTAGCTGGATTCACTTGGCGTCTTGGGTGATGGATTAATGACGGTTGTCTGTAGATGAGGTGGAGAGGATCTTATCGAAGGGCGCGGAGTTTGGGCAGCGGCGAATATCGATTGAGGCAGACGAACGATACGACCTGGCTGAAGAGATGGAGACGCAATAGGAAAGAGGGGAGTATTGCGGTATTGTGGAGGTAGAATGGATGAAGGTGTAGTGAAGACTGTGAACGAGTTTGTTGTGAATGGAGTGGACAGGGATGAATATAAATATGGACTTGGTGTAGACTGCATGACATTGGGATAAACTGCTGAACGATGTTCGATCTTCGGCATCATTCTGTGGATGTATCGAGATTGATTGGTAACAGGAAATGTCGAGTAGAGCGATGGAGATAAGGAAGAGATGATATTAACAATGGTTGGAGATGGAGTAGATGAAGACCATGGGGAGGGATACTGATTCGTTGTTGCAAATGGTTTTCGATGTACAGAGGGGCGAAGTGAAGGAGTAACAGTTGGTTTTGTACTAGTAGTTGTGGTAGGTGGTACAGTTGATGGATTAGATGATAAGAAGGCGTTCGATTCCTGTACCTGAAACTATACGATCAGTGACTGTTAATTTCCGAGTTCATCATTTTCATTCTAATTCTCAGTAGCGAAAACCTTATTGTTTGCCATCAAATCACCTGTTCGAATATTCCAGACAAGTGTGGTATGTAATCGGGCAGGAATCGTTTGAGGATATTGTACACTTTGATAGTTCTCGGAGTGGCCGACGTAACCGACGCTTCAGTTGATGTCGAGGCCGTAGTAGTGACTTCCACTGGTGGTTTGGTTGCCACGGTTTTACTTGGACCGAGCAGAATCACTAGAATATTCAACATTAAATGTTTCTCAGTAACAATACGTCATTGATCATTATCTTATAATTATATTACTGCGCTAGTAACTTACTTTTATTGCTAAGAATTTCATTCAGTTTCTCCCTGTAGTTCTTTCCATTGACGTTATAGACCTCCCATAGCTCAGATAATGATCGATTCTTGGGTGGACTTTGGAGACTGTTTGTGATATAATTATCTGTGTTATCCGGTACTTCTTCTTCTTCCACTTCAATCTCATATTCCTCAAGTGAAGCCGCTGGCGTCGTCACTGTTGTAGTGACTTTAGCCGTGGTTGTCGGGGTCATCTGGAAATTAGATATATTTGATTACGACTCGCCATTTTCGTATATGGAAAGATAATACGATGTCCGATACAGCTATTTGCATGTGCAAGATATGTTTATAAGTAGTCCACCTTTCTACTCTTCATCGTATTCTTTGTAGCATTTCTCGGTCTCGAAGGTGAGGGTGACATCGGAAGCCCTCCCAGGGAAGATGATGCTCTCGGCGTCGATGGAACCTGAACAAAAGTGAATTAGTCACACTGAATTATGTATATTCCTGTTCTTCTATTTCATTTTGTCTTGTTTACCGTTGTTGTAATAGAAGAACGAAGGGAAGAGGAAGCAGGAGTAGTGGAAGAAAGGGATGAAGTCGACGAAGAAGGAGAGGTAGATACTGATGATGAAGTCTGAGGCGTCTTTCCCTTGCTTGTTTTCCTTATAGGCACAACTGTTGAAGGCGAAGTGGACGTGGTGGAGGGACCTGAGAACGAAAAGAATTCGGTCTGAACAAATGATATATGTGCTTACGAGAGGTTCTATCGCAGATGATTGGGAAGTATGGCTCGAAAACGGTGACCTGCAAATGAATAGTAAAATCTCTTTTTTAAATTTTTTACGTGGATAAGATATTGTCAGCTAAAGAAAATTATTTCAAATTTTGCATAATGTAAAGGAAAAACCCTTTTACAACCCGTTATTCAAGGCACACGAAGTCCCGAACCCGCATAATGTAAGCGAAAAAAACAGTGTACAGTATCGAATACCTGCATCTGATCGTAGAGTCCTGCTGCTTCTGATCCACATTTATGTAATAGACTCTGCATTGTGCACACATTCTGCTCGCTCATCCATGTTTGCATCGTACAGAGGAAGTTTGAGTTTGATTCTGCGCAATTTGTCCTAAGAGAAAATAATATTTATCTTTAGTCCCTTATTCTAATACAACCGAAAAACAAGCTAATGTTCATACTAATCATTTACTAATTTAATAGATAAATAATAATTTCATTTCGAGAAAACGAGAAATTGCGAATCGAAATCTGTCTTGCAAAGCCATCAAAGCAAATATCCTTTCCAGCTTAATCGTTCATCGTTTTTTCATGAGCTTTGGTGTTTGATGTAATGTGTGAAGCGTTCCCTCTCCATATATGTGTCTTCCAATATGAAAACCCTCCGAGAAGTTCACCCAACAATGGTTTCCCGTTTCTCATCCATCCCTCGCAACTTTGGCTATTCATTCGTTTGACCTTCGGTCGCTGAGCTTCTCAACCCCATCTCCTCCTTTTTGTTCTTCTTTCATACATGGATGAAACGGATCTGATACCCATCCTAAGTTTGTGATCTCTCTCACTCTCACACTCTCAAGAGAGACAATGGGTTAAAGGGTGAGCTAATGTAGTCGAATCTTTCTCACACAAAATGGATACACACGTACAGATACGGAGAAAGGGATATAGTGCAAAGAGCTTTTGCGAGAGCCTAAAACGTCGTCGAAAGACTGATCCCCTTAGTCTGGTACCTGCATTGGGATAAATCGCGTGAGTGTGTGAGATCCTCGATGGGACAGTCTGTTGTCGGTGGTAGATTAAGCACGGCCGATATGCATCTCTGATGTTTGATCAACTGTCTGAAAAGAGGTCCGTACATCATCATTGAATGGATAGACGAATTGAATAGTTAGCACAATCCAAAGCACAATATCTCGCATGGATTTGTCTATTGAATAGATATCCACATCAAATCCCCGATCACATATTTCTGAGACCATTTAGATCGCAAAGTAATTCAGAATAGTGCATAATGAGAGCGAATTCAGTTTATCCCAATTTTTTCCATCATTCGCTAATATGATCATTTCTCATTAATTAGTATCAAATTGAGAAAGGAACACCCAGTACTTTCGTGGTTGTGCTTTCTTCATTCGCTTTGCGGGCTCAATAGGAGATAATCCGAGTTCGCGCACTTTCTCATACACCCATATATTCCTTCTTTAGTCTGTACCCCCTCTCTTTGTCACCTAATGGAGTGAATGAGAGGGTGAGACTCCACCATGGGTTGGTTAGGATCTTTCGCCCTATTTGACCTAACCTGACAGTCTGTGTTTGAGCACACCCAGTGTTTTCACCTGCGTGATACACATTCCAATGGGCTGCCCCTAGACGACCTTTAGACTATCGTTCGAACGAAACAAAGAAGTTCCAGGGGATACATCAGTGGAACATGAAGGAGAACAACGTGACTGATATTCTTATTAAATGCAATTCAAGGTAGACACGTCTGCAGGTAAAATTTGCATTGTGTGCGTGCGTTTCTGAGCAAACTATGGAGAGACTGTAGTGAGAAGAGGAATAACTATGCAAATGGTCATAATGACCCCACGATATGCAGAGAGAGAGAGAATGAAATAGAATGTACCGTTGACGTTGTAGTGAGAAAGGTGAACAGATGAACATCAGCATACGACCAACTTCGTCCAACATTCGCTTTTGTCTGAAAGTAAACAGTGATCATGTATCAAGAGACAATTGACGATCAGTTCCTTGAAGTTAACTTGAAAATCTTAATTTGCGATAAAATGATGAAATAGTTTTTTTTAAACAATGAACTAAGTGATTAAATTGATCAGGCAAATATAAGCGTAAATATCCATACTTTTCGTCTCCACATTCGATGATCTTCTCCCGGAAACACGGCATCGTATTGGAGTATACTCTATAATATGCATCAATCATTGCTTTTTTTATGAAACATAAAGTATAAAAAGTATTATGATGACAACAGGAAGTACCTGCACGTTCTGAGCAACTTGGCCTCCGTTGCTATATTGAACACAACATTGAGCATGTTCTTCTCGAATGGGACTCGTTGCGCTTTTAATCGAAGGACACAGCCGAGTAAGGCATGATTGGGGCAAGTCGAGGACACTATTGATAGCATACTAGCTGCAAATGAACAACTCATCAATTCAATGATAAATGAAGAAAGGACTAATTTTGGTCTTCCTAGATCAAAGAAACACATTAAAAACACTGTAATGATTTAAAATTCAAACAATGAATTAAGATTGAAGATAGGCGAACAATAATACAGATATGACCAACCTATCAATGATAGATGAAGTACTGAATTCATCACTGATCAATTCAATCGAGATGGTCAATTCATGCAGATGGCAATCTAATCTACCACAATAGTGAATGTGCTTCGTCTTCGTCTTCGTTTTCCTTGTATGTGGTGGGCGGTTATCTGGTTAGGGGCGTTATTCACCCTTCCACCCTTCCATCTCCTTCTCTCTCTCTCTCCTCCTCCCTACAGTTTCGACACCTCAGAACAAAAGGGACGTCTCGTCTTTCTCTGTGCCTCCTCTTCCCTCTCTCACTTTACCTTCTTTTTTCATAGATCTAGTGATTGTTCATTTGAGCGAAAAGAGGTCGAAAGAAGGAACACAACACGCTATTGCCATATTCGGAGCCAACAAGATGGACACAGGAAGAGACTAAGATTCTCGCACCGGAAGTAGTTCTCTCTCCCGCAATTGTAACCTAAGATGATTCGGAAGAACAAGTGGTCAATCATGTACAATAAACAATCTAATGGCACAGGTATACTGGACTTGTTTGAGAATAAATGGTCAATGATCACGTAGGAAGGCATAATCTACGATCAAACATACACACAATAACTAGAACCACGTAGCGATTGAGCCAACAACGATATTTATCCCTAACTATATGTACATATCATACAGAATATACAGAAGATCCTGAAATATATCCGAGATCATCTTCCTGGTTCTTTGCAGAATCTTGTGATCATTCAATCTGATTTGTGTGATTCAAACAAATATGCATTCGAAATCTGTAATATTTATCGGTTAACATGTGATCAGCTCAAAATTCAAGAAATAAAAATGAATCCTTCATCTTTAACAAACTGCTTCTATTCTGATCACTACTTTTCTTTCTTGACTTTCGAATAACACATTAATGAGAGGTGGAAAAGTTCAACAATAGTGGCTAAAAGTGCTCATGGCTGCAGAAACAGTGCACAAGCAAAGATAATACATAGAATAAACAATGAATGAGAGGGGAAAGAGGATTATGTGAGGGCATGTTAAAGAGACAAAGAAGACGCAAATTAGTGGACGAAGAGATGAACACAAATCATCTTTGTGCCTAAGAATAACATTGTTGTGTTTTGTTTTTCCATGATTCTTTGGTCTTAGTTAGATACTGTGAAGCTACCGCTAAAGTGGAGATATGCGTGAGAAATATTTAAAGAAATGAGAGGAGTTCTTGAGAAAAGACAGTAACGATTAGATTAGAAGAAAGAAAAGAGATTGAACAAGTAAAGAGAATGTAGAACATCGATGAGATCATCGAGAAAATACAATGAACAATGAGAAAGAAATGGTGGTCAACGAAAGGGGAATATAGATGGCTTAATATGGTAATAACATCGGTTGATAGGGAAAGTAACTAATTGCTATGATTATTCTTCCTTGGAATCATCCACAACCATCAACATCTTCTGACAGAACGTAGTCAGACCGTTGGACGCCTTAATAATGGATATTATTTGATATTTTCGAGTACAAAAGTACTGTGAATTGATTACCTTAACGAAGAAGGCGGGCTTCTTCTTCCACGCGACGAACACGAGATACACCGGAATTCCAGTAAGCATAATGAGAATACCGATGGCTAAAATACAAGTAGCGATTATTAAAATTTACTTTTTTATCATTAACCTATCAGAAAGAATTCGTTTTTGTATTAGTATTAGTTATTTTCTATGCAAATCAAATTTCTTCTTGCGCAATTTCCGAATCAGGGGTCAAAACTAATTCATTAATTCAAACAAACCAGTGTCTTTTGGAGATCCGAGAATGGGAACGATGACAAGGGCACAGCATCCAATGAAGAAGATGATAGGCCAGATCAGATTGACCTTAAAATAATTTTGACACTCATCACTTTATTAACTTATTGAATACCTTGATAGGTCTAGGTGCATCAGGCATTGTTCGTCTGAAGACAAAGAGGGCAGCGATGGCCATTCCGATAGCCAGCCAGTATGAGATTTGAATGTAGTTGATGAGTTTGAAGATATCGTCAGACAGAAGAAGATAGCAGATCGAGAGGAATCCCTGTAATACCGTAGTCATCAAATAAATATACATAGGGTAGTATGCTTACAGTGAAGATAACAGCAGTGATAGGAGTTCTCGTGCTTTTGTTGATCATAGTGAGAACCATTGGCATGTGTCCCTCACGTGCTCCCACGTAGAACAAACTGGAATCAAACATTTGTTAAGATGAGCTGTCGTTAACAGGTTCGGATTTCAGCCGTGTTCTACCTAATAAAGTTAGATAACAACATCATTATTATTGCGAGCATACTTCTGATTACGGTAGTTCTACGCGAATAACAACACTTGATCTTATGTGGATTCAATGACATACCGGGAAGAAGTGAAGATGACTCCATTGGCCGATCCAATGGTGGAGCAGGCAACGAAGATAGGCATAACGAATGCGAAGGGACCATACAATTTGTTGGCGAAGAGCTACAATTATATTGATCATTCCATTGATTCTATACCATAGTATGATTAATTTGCAGTTATTCGCTTACCACAGCGACAGCGGGACTGGCCAGCATCTCATCGGGAGAGATCGCAGTGTAGAGAGCGACATTTGTAAGAGTGTAGATCACGGTACAGGCAGTGCAAGAGATGGCGATGGCCAGAGGAAGGTTTCTGAATGAATCATAATCATATTACCCGTTCGTTACTATTAGTCTTAATACAGTAAGGTATCGGATTGTTCATTAATTCGCCCTACTTGATTCATTCTTGGGTGCGTACATAATTATGTCTATATTACCATATTATATAAAATGATAATTCAAGTCTGTCTGCACGTCACACTTTTATTATTTCCATTCACTTTCTTCTGCCTTTCTCTCTGTGGTGCGGTCGGTAAGTCTATTATCTCTATCATTGTTCTAATCCATCTACTCCATTCTTTCTCTTATTAGTCTCCTTCATTTATTTTTTCTTTTATATATTCTTTCTCACATCCTTGATTATTATTATTTCGGGATTTTAATTCCGCGTTACCCTCAATCCCTGATCCTGTAAGAATAAGTGCGCGACTTTTTTGCGGCACGGCTTTGTCTTGGAAACGTGACCACACGGGTTCGAATCCCATGGCTGGCAACTGTTTTGTTGCATTTTTTTCTAAGCATTTCAATTGAATGTATGTGTTATCCGAAACTATTTATTTGCAAAACAATGCTGCATTAATAGGTGATTCGGGATTAGAACGATGCCGCAAAAGTGCTGTGCCGTTCAGAGCATAATCGCACTCTGCTAATTACATATTCAAAAAGTGTGGATACAAGCAAAAAGGAACCACGCTCCAACGTTTTGCGCACTCTTGCTACTTATTTGTTTGCCTTCTCTAAACCGGAAGGCAAAGTGATCTTATTGCACTAAGAATATCAAGAGAACAAACCTCTTAGGGTTCTGAAGTTCTTCGACGATGAAATTGAGGTAGTTCCATCCTTGATAAGCGAATAGACCCGAATAGAATGCAAGTGAGGCAGTCTTGAAATCCTTTGACGTATTCTCGAAGATGTTCTCGAATGACTCCCGATACATTGGATTGCCTGAAATTATCGTACACTTTGATTTTTTTTTGCACATAAGAATTTTAGAGACTACAGTAGTAGGCCATGATGTACATATTATTTATTAATTAATTAAATTATTAATTTAATTGTTACCGGTGAGCAACAGGAAAGCGCCAGTTGCGATGATGAGTACGAGAGCGAAAACCTAAACCATATCAAATTACAAGACCATAAAACATATTGTATAATACCTTAGCAACGGTGAAGAAGTCCATAACAAATGTCGCCAGGCGTACACTCATACAGTTGATGGCAGTAAGGAGTACTGTAAGAACATTGCTTGGTTAATATACATAAGCGACTTGATCATTGGGGCTTTAATGAATTAGTATCCATTTTCTCTTTAGCTGTACATGTCTTATCTTCTTTTGAGTTTTTCGTAAGTATATCGATGTGCTTTGTTCCATTGTCCATTCCCCACTTCTTCAACAACCACTCTGTCTATTCATTCAACCTTCCATACGTGTCTCTTAAGCTCCTTCCGGAGTGGGATTCAACTAAAAAGTGGGGGACTTAAGATTGTCAAAAGAGGCAATAGTGTATGATGGAAGACTGATTATTGAACCCCATGATGAAGGACTCTGTGTACCCATACTTCCCCTTTACTCTCTCAATACTTCTATCTCTGTCTTTTATAGCGTCATCTCTGATTTAGAACATGGGACTTGAGTAAGACCTGAAGGGGGCGAAAGAGGGGAGATGAGGATGGATTATAAAGAAGAGCCTAGGAATGCGAGAGTGACTAGAAAGAGTCAACGAACTCTTATTACGTAATTTTAAGACGATTTTGATATGTATATGCTATTAGATAATCCAATGATAGCATAACTATGAAACGTTGACTTACAAAGAAGAAGTGCAGCCAGTAATTGTACAGATCCTCCGGGTGGATCACAATCTGGATAGAATGGACGCATCATATAGATTGCGAAGGTAATGGCGACGATGGCTGCGGTGCATGGACTGAAACAAAAATCATACTACATTTTTACAGACTTACAAGCCCCAAATGTGCCACTGATATACGGTATTCATTGCGCATTTCGTCTTTCATGTCTGTTTTTTTTTGCATAATACTCGTGTATAATTAATAACCGTCAACAGAGTTGTGAATAGAATATCGTTGTGTTGATCTCTTAAACCCAAAAACTCTTGGCATCAGGGAACTTCGTCATCTTTCCTTAGAGAATTCATCGGTTAGTTTTCTGTCTATTCAAACTCGTCTTCTCTATAGATTTGCTTCCATTTTCCATTCATACTACCTGGTCTATTCTCTAACTGCCACTATTCAACTATTGACCGAGAGAGACATCTACTATTACAGGGAACGCTTCTCTTACTCCCCCCCCCCCTGCTACACTAAGCCTTCCGCTCAACTCTCATCTACTGCATCTAATCTATCTAAGAGAGGGGACAGTGAGTGAACTCTCAGCCTCGTCTCTATCTATACGATCAGTCTGTATTAGTTTCGTTCATGTGGAATGGAAGGTCGAGAAGGGGAGGCTGTCAAATGATACATACATATATGAAAGACAAACAAATAAGCCATCGATCGTATGTACTCAACACTAGATTGGGTTCATTTCAATTGAGACAGTTCCACTCTATTCTATTGATGAAGAAATACACATATCGTACTATACCATCGAACACTTGTTGTACACTAAAACATTCGCATTTTTTCTTCTTAATCTCGTTGCAAGATCTATCTCTATCTCGACGACGATAAAATGCCATTATATTTGCCACTCTCCACGTATATTACAGTAGGCAGCACGGCTACACATTGAAATTATTACAATAACCCATACAGTATTCAATGTATTTTTCAACGATCAGGAGAGAGATCAAAGATCAAAGATCATCTTAACATACCGTACGACCATGGCCTCGATCCACAGACGAAGGAATCCAAGGAAAGGACCGAAAGCCTCCGTGATGTAGGCATAGTCTCCGCCGGATTTCTTGATCAGAGTGCCCAGTTCTGCGTAACAATAGGCACCAATGGCAGCGAATAGACCACATGTGACCCAAACAATGAGTGATAGACCGACAGAGCCTGCCTCTGAAAGAACAGTTATCATTAGTTTACATTCATTATGACTCTAAGAGTTTTCATCACTTTTCGTTTGTTTTCTTAAACCCATCAATTTCAAGATCGGGGACACAGGTAAAGAGTGAACTTTATCCTCATCAGTTCATCAAAGATTAAAAAGTGCCAAGTGTTCAAAACACTTTTCAATCTCTTAAACTATTGAATATCACAGCTTGAGAATGAATCGATAGTGAGATGTCTCGTTCACTTCTGTCCTTCCACTGCCCTATGCACCTGTGCAGACCTTTCAATTTGTCCGCTATGACCGTGGTCTCACCACTCATTCTCTCTCTCTGTCTCGTTCTCCTCTCCCTGACCCTCTAAATCTGTCTCTACCATCATTCCATTGCCATCTCTCATCTCTTGTTTTGACATTAGCGTCCAGTACACATACAGATTATAGTGCTGAATGAATGGTATTTGTAGGAGAGATTAGTCTCGGTACGATAAATATATCACGAGAGTAACTACATCATTAATAGCAAACTAAACTATTTAGAATAATATCATCAAGAGGGTGTCACGGGGATTCTGGCCTGGTGATATGATTCATTAACATTACTTTCTACACATTTAGCAGCTTCAGTATGATTCATAACTGTTAAACTGCAATATCTGTTATAATACATACATATCATGAAAAAACAAGAGATAGTGACAAATGCTCTCTAATTCTCTCTGAGAATACATTACATTGATGTCGAGAGATAATGCGCCAATTTGCATTAGAAATCACGCTACGATTGACCGTATACAGAGTAAATTCAATTATCGCCATAGAAAAGCTATTTTCGACTAATCATGGGACGTGGATTTTGGTGCATGTACACGTAAAGAGCACGGAAACGGCCGTAAACAAGTATACCTCACTACATTTCCATAGTAATGCACCCCTGTTCAAGGTTACACAGATTAGCTGGTCAATGATTCCGAGTAATAGATAACCAACCATGCATAGATCTCTTTCCTCCAAGATGCGATAAAGACCTTATTACAGTATTTGGGGTACACATCTCTGCATTTTATATACTATGCTATCAAAAGAATGTCTAAAGAAGTAGAGACCATCATGTTTCGTGTTCAATTAATATACTTACTCTCCTGTACTCCAGTAGGAGAGACGAAGATTCCCGATCCAATAATGCAACCAACGATGATTGAAACTCCATTGAAGAGCGTCAATGACTTGGCCAAACCCTGTATATATTAACTTGTTAATATTCCCTCCATATTTAGACAGATGCAACTATATCAACCTTACGGATTGACTACAGTAACTTTTAAAATTGAACTACCAGATGTATAACTATTAAGAGTATTTAATAAAAATGAATGTGTGACCTTCTCTCCGCCTCCTTCCTCAGCGTCGGCACCCTTGAGTGGCTCCTTCACATCAGCCATCACTGAAAGAATTTGTATTGAATACAGTAAGATACATGAAAGAAGACTGTGAAACATGTAGAAGAATGATGAAATAAGCAGAGGAAGAAGAAGGTGGCTAGGGGAAGAGGGAGCAGAAAAGAGAGTGGATGAGAGAAGAAAAGAAGAAGAAGAGAGGAAGTGTGATCTTGCTAGTGAATCTAGCAAAGACTAAAGAGACGACGAAGAAGAAGAAGAAGAAGAAGGCGAAAAGTCTGAGAGAGATAGGAGATGGAAGAAGAGACATAACATTGTATGTTGAGGAAAGAAATGATGGCAGAATGACCTGTGTGGATAACGGATAGAGAGGATAAGGGAGGAACGGAGAAAGAGCGAGTGAGGGGGAGGAGAGGGAGGAGAGAGGAGGACAGAGATGAGGGCGGAAGGGAGAGCAAACTAAAGCAGAGAACGAGCAGCTATGATATAGGGCTGTATTAAAGAGACGACCGTGTGAAAGAAAAGAATAAAGTCAAATAGAAGAAGAAGAAGAAGAGGTCAATTATATTAGATGAAATAGAAGAGGAAGACCGATTACTCGTAGGAGGACAAACTGAAGGAATGAAGATGAAAAGATATGAAGAGAGATGGGTAGAGAAGGACGGAAGGAGGGAGGAGAGTGGTGGAGAGGGAGGGGAGAGGACCAAGAAGGAGGTGCTCTCTCTCTATCTCCCTCTCTATCTATCTCTCTGTCTCTATCTCTCCATCTCTCTCTCTCTCTCCCTCTCCCTCTTTCGTCCTCGTGCCATTACACACGCATCGCTAGAAATGAGAGTGAAATAGGTTCACATATGGAGAGTAATTAGATGACGTCTATCTAAGATGAAAAAGTGTCGATGAGGGACCACAATGAGGGCCGATTGACCAAGGACGTGAATAAGTCCTTATGGTCAGTGGAAGGATGTGTGAGAGAGGAAGAGGGATATCGAGGTAGAGGGATAGAGCGAGGGAGAGATAACTGAAATAGATCGATAGACGACGAATGGGCAGCTGTAGAGCCGAGTGAGAGACCAGAATGAGAGCAGAGAGAGACCGCTGGTCCTATAGTATTATTATCTCTCACTAGTGGTCAATCAGTGAAGAAGCTCAAGGGGGAGAAAGTATGACATAAGGTACGCAGAGATCAACTGCTCTCATTGCACGGAATCATGTAAGTTTCACTTTCTCTTATACTATCCTTTCGCTTTCTCATAGTCACCACTACTTTACTATCGCTGTTCCTCCTCAATCCACATCTTCTTAAAATTTTTTCATCAACTTTTGCCTACACTAATCATATCCAAAGTGTGCTTGAGTATATTGTTAGTCTCCTCTCTCAGTCTCATCATCCCTTTAATATTGGATATTCTGCTTATCCTCTTCTATTTGTCCGTTAACCCTCATAGATTAATGTGTATAGTGCAATGGTTGTCGTAAATAATACGAAACGTCACGGATTCGTACCATGGACCATCCTAGAAGAGGGGCTAAGGAACTATCAAAATACAAACGATAAACTTACTCTCTCGTTTATCTGTACTCACCGTGGCATAGATAACGCTATACGCAAAACATAAATATAGTTGGTTACGTGGGGAGCAATATGATACGTGGCCCATACTTACCACGATTGGTCTGTCAATAATTTCCATTAAAGAAAAATCGGAACTGGAACACCAGTATAACGGGGCATTAAAAGAGCAGAAAACCGAAATCGGCGAGTTTCCAGGCTTTGAAAATTCACCCGGAAACCCTAAAATGGATACTCGAAATTTGAATTCGCGGAGCGAAAAAGGTGCGGGAAATAAAATTTTAGTTTGCGCCTTCGGGTTTCAGCGGTTGAAATATTATGTACAGTAGAAATTAAACTTCCAGGACGACAAAGAAATATCGGAAAATGAAATTTCCGCTTTACTTAATTTTTAAAACTGCGAAAATTAGCAGTCGTATAGTCGGAATAGGAAATTCCCGAATCATTTTCGCGTCTTTGAATTCAAATTTAGAGTTTCCATTTGCATTTGAAATGCTGAAAACTGGCCACTCTTTTTAACGCGTCGTAATATAGAATACACTGTAGTCGTATATCACAATCGGGCATCGACCATGCTTTAAGATAGCAGAAGAAGATAGAGAGACATCGTTAAGATGAAATGATAAATATTTGAAGGGATCGAAATAGCTGTACATATCGTATTCAGTCCAGGACTTTTCCCTTGTGTCATGGACAAAGCCACATTGCAACACGACATTACACAACTCATTGTATAGTTTGCATCTCTCATCCTCATCTCTCTCTCCTCTCATCTGCTCTTGACCGCTGACTATTTCCAGAAGTCGAGACCAATGTGTCCCTCTCAATTATTTTGATGTTCCCTTGAGGCAATTGTTCTCTAGTCTCAACAATTGTTGTGTCCCATTGGAGTCTCTTCATTATCTTCTGTCGATATATCCTCCTCTAGCAATGAATCACACATGAGGCTTCGTCTTTGTTATTCATGTCCACTTCCATTTCTCTTCCATCTCTTCTTCGCCCTTGTTCTCCCTTCCTTCATTTCCATTCCTTTCCACTATCCATTTTGTCTTCCATACGATCTCTGTTTTGTGGTTTCCCTTTCTCCCACACTGCAGTCTCTTTCATTGGTAGTGGTAGCATGTCTTTCTCACTCCTTTTTTCTCCCTTATTCTCATGACCAATCATTTCAGCCGTGTGCACTTCAGTGAGAAAGGTCGTAAAGAACATTATCACCAAGGGGATCCAAAGGAGGCGGGGTCTCATTCTACGGACATCTTCATACATAGTGTATCACTCATCGCTATCATGCAACCGTTTGATGTGGTCGTCCTTGTGGGGACCATGATAGCCGTATCGGCATACGGTATCTACAAGTCGAGAGTAACATCGTCTACAACGGCTTCAGATTTTGTTGTCGGATCAGAGTGAGTTTTTATGTGCTATTGATTCTGTTTTAATCACGTATCTCTTTCTCTATCACGAATCAATTTGGTTTAAAACCGTCTCCCAAGAAATTTGATGTAGAAAACTAACGTTCTCGTTCTCAATCGTCCGTGATATCATGTAATACAGCAAACAGTAGGGTAAATGTACTAAGTATCATATATTGTACACTGTGTCGCACGTGGGACATCAAAAGAACTTGGGAAGAATTTTTACACTGATTAGTATAATAGAATATTAAAGATTTGAAATTAATTGCGTATTATAATGATTAAGAATATGAAAAAGATGAATAAGATCATTATTTTTTATTAATTTTTATTTTGTTTATTATCTTCAGGATGTCTGCCTTCTCGGTTGCTTTAAGTGTTTGTTCCGGTTTTATCTCGTCCATTTCTCTTCTGGGTTTTCCGAGTGAGGTGAGAGATCTATCATTCAACATAAACAACGACTGCGAAAAGTCGTCAGTAATATCAACTATTCTAAAATATCAAAGATTTTCTTTTACACATTTTTTATGAGTTGATTAAGCAATCAAAATAAATGAACATAAAAGATGTAATAGTGATGTGCATATTATTCATAATTTTTGACCATATCAAAAAAATCAGGTAGACTATTTTTAAGGTTTTCTACAATGGTTCAATGATCTTCTGGTATGCTGTCATGTACTTTGTGTCATTTCCCATCGTTGCCTACGTATTCCTTCCTGTGTCATATAATCTGAGACTGACGAGTGCTTACGAGGTGGGTATAACGTCCAATCTGGTAGTCATTAATCAGAGTAGGTGGCAATCAAAATAGGAAAAAAAGTATAGGAGCTACAAGAAATGAGTTATTTATTTGTCGTGATGTGCAGTACAAACATGCCTAACATAGACCAATAAATTAAAGTGAATGTTATTTTGATCCTACGTTTCGAAATTGAATGGATATTCAAAATGTGAACAATATAATCGCTGAATAGATGGGTCGGTACATGAGGTAAACGGATTAATACAAGGAAGTCATTATTATCTCTGCTGTTTCAATGATGTCTACTTACAGTACTTCGAATTGCGTTTCAATCGTACGTGTCGATCAATGGCCGCTGGTCTATTTTGTACAGAGGTATCTTTCTCTATAAGAGTTTCGGAAAGTTGCAATAACGTAGATAAACACAACCACTGTTAGTGAATGCGTATCACGCATTCCATCACCACAAACTATTACGTTAACGATGATAAATGTTAATATGATTTATCCCCGTGTCTTTCACCAATGATGATCTTTTACGAGAGTATACGACTTGGAATAAACCATTGATCAGATTACGCTCCGCATGAAATGAAGACTATAATATAGTCTTTCATGCCATTCTTGGAAAGTATTAACAACTAATATTACTAAAGATGATGACGTCTTTGTAGATTCTTCTCTACAATGCAGTTGCCCTCTACGCTCCATCAGTCGCAATCTCGGCTCTTCTCGATATACCCATCATTGTCTCGGTTCTCATGACGGCTTGTCTGTCTGCTACCTACATAAGCATCGTAAGAGTATTCATTTTCAAAGTGCTCTAAAATAAATCAAGTACAAATAATACCATAAATTAAAATACAATATTATACAAATACAGTAATGCTCTCAGAAATAGTTTTCAAAACTAATTGCGACAGGTTCATGGTTATGGCTTCTGCTATTTTAATAGATCGATATTCTCATAGAAAATTTCAGCATAATGAAGCGTTGAATTAACATTACATGTTTTTAAAACCTTTTATGTTCTTTTCAGGGCGGCGCAAAGGCTGGCATTCACACATCGGCGGTACAAATGCTACTGATTGGAGTCAGTATGACACTCATTGTCATAATCAGTTTGTGTAGGGAGGATGTCGGAAAGATCATCGAGAATGTCGTTGATGGAAATAGACTACGATTAGATGAGTACGTTTATTATAATATAATATATAAAAAACCTGCCTTGATAATTAAAAATAACATACTGGAACCGAAAAGTACTTCTTTCATGCAGAAACTTCGTCATCGCTTTATTCATTTCTTGTCAGATTCCGACCTGACCCTCGAATTCGTCACTCGGTTCCTTCGTTGATCTTCGGAGGAACGGGAACTATTCTCGCTCTTTTCGCTGCTAATCAAATGTCTCTACAGAAGTACATGAGTATGCCCAGTCTGAAACAGGCGCAAAGGTTTGTTTCCATAATATCATATTCTCCATTAACCACAATATTCAAATACACATCATATATGTTGTTAATAATGATTGATCAATAACTTATTCGTTGTAGAGTCGTTCTCCTCAATATTCCTTGTAACCTCTTCATTCTCGTTGTGTATGTCTCCATTGGTCTGATCATATTTGGTGTCTACCATGATTGCATCCCCTCGTTGAATTCGAAGAATGAGGTAAACCATAAATTGAGTAGTTCTTATCATGGTTAATGGTTCACCAGTTTAGCTTCTACCTTACTACGTTCTTGACAAAATGTCCGATATTCCTGGCTTCACTGGTTTATTTGCGGTAGCTATCTACAGCGCAGGAATAAGGTATTTAGTGAAGAACCAACGGCACGTGAAATCCCTGATCTTTATTAATTACAGTACTTTATCGGCAACATTTTCATCTGGAAATGCAGTTATCATCGAGGATGTTATAACTCCCCTGCTCCACATGACTGGTCATCCTAAAATGTCTGAGAAGACAAGCAAAATCATAATGAGACTATTTCGTAAGTACTATGTTCTTCTTTTTTTCTCATATTTTTAAATTCAATCAGTGAAAATCGTTTAAAACTACGCTATTGTCCATTGTGAGATTTATGTTTAATTAACTAAGATTTTCTCTGGTTCTCATCTAATTTATCCTTATTAGTGTCTCATAATAGCCATACCGATATTGCAGCCTTAGTCCTCGCTTTCTTCGCGATAACTCTTGCTCTTGTGTGTTCTTTACTGGATTCTCTCATTCTACAGGTACTCTATTGATAAGTATTAGTAATATAGATGAACTCAACCTAAAAACATAAATTCTCAACCAAAAATGTGTGATTTTTGTGAAAAACATATTTTTTAATAATGAATGATAGTTATCCTTGGAAGAAGAGATTTTTTCATTTCAGTTGGCCTTTTCCATCTTCGGTGTAGTGGGCGGTCCCGTCCTTGGCTGTTTCATTCTCGGTATTCTGGTCCCGTTTGTGCGAGGAACAGCAGCTACCGTAGCCATTGTATGTGCAGTGATCGCCTCTTTCGGTACAGCCATTGCTGCATTCTCACAGAAGGTAAGCTATATTATCCCATATATTATGAATCTCCTTCTCTTCATCGCCTTGACAATGTAGTCGGCTTATTGATATTTTGCGTAGGTACTGTAGGCTACCTTGGTAATCAATCATTTCATGACATATAATAATGGATTTCAGGTTGGTCCAATTCCTCTTCCACTCAACACCGTCTGTGATAATTCAACCTTCACATATCACATACAAGATGAATCGTTGTTGAACTCTGTATCCGACATAGAGTAAGTCTATTGACTCTTTATTCTCTATGAACAGACATAATGAACAATAACTTTCAGCGGCTGGTGGGGTCTGCAATATCTTCGTCTATCCTATCAATACTATTCACTTGTCGGAGTCGTTGTCTCTCTCGTAGTGGGCATTCTCACTCAAATGATAATTGGTTAGTTTCATGAGTGATGTGAGCTCGGTCTAGATTGTTCCATTTTCGGACAATATGATTTGATTTTTTTAAAGATAGAAAACGTGTGCAAATAACATTTAAGAGTTATTAATTACCCTTGAATATTCAAAGGCACCAATGGAAGCTGCGAAATTGTATCACTATAAACTATTTAATATCAGGCGCCGAAAAGACTAGTGTGGATCCTCGACTTCTCGCTCCAATTCTAGTCAGGAAACGAAATGTAGCTGATGATGTAAGTCGCTTTAAAGCCTCTCTCTGCAACTTTGATGCTATCCGTTTTGGCAAAAGTTTATCACTTCTTTGTCTACGAGAAAGTATTGTAAAAACGCAGCCTCAAATTAGCTTCTTTAAAGCACCTCGTTTCCGATGAGCGAAAATTATTATTGTACATATTTCTCCAGTATGAATGCATAACTTTTTCAGATTGAACTCTCAGCAGCGAAGGATTCAATGTTGAAATAGAATCATCATTTATTTTCTTGTTGTTATAATATGTTCCATCCACATAATCATAATTTATCCTAGAGATAGCGATAGATTATCCAATTACAGCTTACTCTTCTTCACTGGTGTTATCTAATCTAAGTCATGTATATATTCGTTTCTCGATTTACTGAGAAAATTGTTAATAATTTCGTGCTTGTAAATATGCATATTATTAATAATCCTGTGCAATCTTTGAAATTTCGCTCAGATAAAACAATGATCAAGAATGAGACAAAAGCGATATAGTATCAGTGTATTGTTCAGGGCGCGAAAGCGAAACTTCGACCTTTTTCCTCCCTTCACTCCTTGTAACGGGCGAGCTTGAGCATATGTTAAGAAAGGAAAGTGGAGAGGGAGCGAAGGATATAGCGACGGGGATAGAGATAGTGAGGAAAAGAGACATTACAAGGATAAAGTATCTACGCAAATTCTTTCATTTGGTCATCACTTACTTTCACATCTAACCCTTTCACATCACTTCATCTATCAATAGGAATCTTTCAGGGTCTCACTTTCTTGAAGTATTGTTTCATTTACGATATTTTTCTCCATTTATTGATATTTCAAGCATTGTTCCCGCCTTGTCCCCACAACAAATCGTCAATCATAGAGACATTTAACAATTCATATCTCATGAATATCAATTCCTTTCTTTGCCCTCACAAGGGAACTATCCCAACTTAATGTGGCCATATGACATGGGAATAATTTGCCTGAATCAGTTTTCGATGCTGATTGCGAATCCGTTTTCAAACGTTGCCCAATCGAGCTGAGATTCGAGAAAATCGATATTCAAATTCGCTAGTTTATTCGAAAATTCGTGAGACTTCCCATATAAACCATCCCAATGCGTTCATAAACTCATCCATCAATAATCCAAACACCTCC
>CALSFV010000228.1:997500-1095913 GCA_943737045.1 Parapristionchus giblindavisi
CAAACGAAGAAAATGGGTAAAAACGTCGAAAGATTGATGCGACTCCTACTCATATTCTATTGTTAGCTCGGCACTCTCATTAAGAATAATTTCACTGCCGTACTCTCGTCTCTTACCCTCACTCTCGTCATCTTTGCTCTGACAGCTGATCAACTTCTCCTGTTCAATAGGCATAGTCGGAATGACCGAAAGAAGACTTTGCCACTGATTAGGCCGGCCTTGTTTGGAGCATAAAAGAGGATTATTAGTAGTAGGCTGTATGTCCTCATCCGTCACTCTCCTCTCCTCCCCTGACTGTCTCTTCAGTCCATTCATAGCCAACAGATTAACACAGGCCATCTGAGTGCCACCTGCAAGTATGTAGATTCCATCCATTCTAATTCTCTCAATCAAACAATCTGTCTCTGTCTCTCTTTCACTCCTCCTCCTCATCCCTCTTCTCCTCCCTCTCATCCCTTATCCTGCCTTCTCCAATTCTATTCTCATCCATCATAGTCTTCTATTTTCATCACTCAAAATCTTCCCTAAATAATGATGATCATTTAAATAACTGAGCCAATCTTTGCTTCTTCTTCTTCTTCATTTTTCTTCACATGTTATTTGTCTACGTTTGTTCTTCTATGCGATTTCGCTTCAACGCTGTTACAGTATCATCCTCTTCTGCATGTAACAAAGTAATCTGCACGATGTAACATATTGTCTCACTCATTTTGTTGTACTTTCTCATCAGGTACTGAAAACATAGACATAATCGGAAAAAAAGTACGATGTTTTGTCTGATTCATTTCACTTATCTGATAACAAATGCACCTTGTCTAGTATGTGCTTTTGACGTACTATGAATTTGATACAACTACATGTTGGGTCGACCCGGGAGTGTTCAATATTCATTGGCATCTGTCCATTGTTCCACTCTCGATGTGTTCGTCTATCATACGAGAAATGATTGATATCTATGCCGTCTCTACTACTATCTACTTTGTTCATCTTCTATTCCCCCCTTCCTTGTCATTCTTCGTCTACCCATTTCATTCCCATCGTTCGCTTCTATTCAAGTACATATATTTCGTGTTTTAGGTCCATCGAGGGGTGATCATCCCCCCTTTTCTTCGTCTTTCTCTGCCAATGTCCATCCGACCGTACCCGTCTAAGATGGAATCACATCGGCTAGTTTTCTCTTCGACTCCTCGAACACCTACGACTACGGAAGTGAACAAGGCATGATATAGACATTCAAAGCGTTCAGGTCCCAAGCAAATATAAGCCAATATGAAGATAGCATAGTAGTTGAAACATCGTAATTCGTTAATCAAGATGGCTTACCATGGAAAGCGCGTGAGGATATTTGATCGTTGCTCATTTTCTCTCAAATCAAATGACCTTTAGTCTTCCTCGTAACCCAATCCCATGGACTATTCATTGTTGTTTTGGCAATAGAGAGAATGGACACCAAAATAGACATCGTCATTTCCTCTAATCTTCTTCCTTCTCCTGTCTCTTTACATGAAATATAGTGTAGTTATATCATACATACACACACTTTCTCTCCTCCTTCTATCGCTCCTTTGAATAGTGTTCAGTATTATGGAGGATTGGTCGGCGTATTGCTGTGCGGTGAGTAAATGGACCATTCCTCATATCCGTTCCCGGCGGCTTCACTCAAAAGTACATCGAAATATATATTAATCATAACATTTAGTAGTTCACTTTTTTGATGTTGAACAAAATTACTCACAGAGCTATGCATCTGAGAGCATTAATATAATAATATAGTATCATATTATCTTCTTTATTGTGTGACTAACGAAATACTGCTACTTGTAGGACGATACCGATCTACCATCTTTCGTTTTGGCTACTTTGGTCATTCTTCTTCTACTTCTGGCTATTCTCATCTGGATCGCATTCTGTATGGCAGTCCAAAGGACAGCGAGGCGGATGGCGATGTTCAAACGGCAGCGGAGAACTCAGGTTTAAATTTTATTGATATGTTTTTTTGAGTGATGAAAGGGTTCTGCAGATTTATCAGTAATGGCATAGTACTCCATAAGTAATCAGCTTAGAGTGTTTTCATTCAACACAAAATTAGTGGGGTCGTTTTCGAGTATAAAATTAATTGTGGCAATGAGCAAGATAGACTGTTTACTGCTCATTTTCATGAGTTCACGTCATTTACAACGAAGAATGGTCAGTGTTCAGAAGATATTGTAAAGATAGTAAAAGGTAGCCGAGATAGTCACAAAACAAACACCTTTATCTCTTGTTCGTATCGTAATACAAAAAGACTTATGCAAATGCGCCGTGTACACATGTTTGAGCAAATATCACATGGAGGGAATTGCTAGTTGTCGCTGACGAAGTGATCACTAATTAAGTTTGCATTTTGTTTCGCGGCACTGTATACTTTGACATTACGCTCAAAATTCTTGTACACATCAATATCGTAATGATTGCAAAAGGAAATCAATGATGTTCCAGAAACGGGAATCCTGATCACTTAAATAGTACGATCATTAGTCGCCTTTTATAATCATAATAATCTTTGAATGATCAGTGATAATTGTAGACGATCATCGCTGCTGCGATATCTCGAGCAGTGAATGAAGGAGCTCGAACGGCCGATGCTGCTCTTTCATCCGGAACTACTTTCTCACTCTTTGCGAGAGGAAACAATCAGGTTCGCGTTAATAATCATATTTAAGATAATAAGCTTTACTGCATATTTGATCATGTATGTCATAAAATTTTAAAATTCATCGGATCATGCCAATAATATTACTAGAGCACATCACATAGCGCATTATTTCGAATTCATATTCACATAAATGTATTTCATTCATAATTCTTGTAATTTGCGTAAATTTGTTCTTTTGGAACCACCACGTGCAAATGTGTAAAATGTGTGGCCTTGACTGAATTCGGGAAAACGTTAATCCTAATCTGTAGCAATAATCGAAGAGCTATTTAAATTCTCGGTCGTTCACTGTTTCATTGTTCTTTCGGTGAATTGGTCTGGATTAAATATCATGAATGAAACCAGTTGTGATCTATTGATAGTCGACTATCTCTGATAGTATTCCGATTGTGTGGCAATCATTGTTCATCTGTGTCTGCCTTGCATACTCTCACTCGATCAGCTAATTATAATCCCAATGAGTTTGCTCACATGCGTCACTCTTCTGCTCTCTTGTTTCTTGCCATTCCTTGAGGCGTAGAGAGAGGGATCTAAAAAGTTTGCGTGACCCTTGTTATCACAACTCTTTTTTTTCTTCTCCAATGCCTCTCGTACGAGAGAAGAACAAATAGAAAAGGGGATGAGAGACGACGTCTTCTTCTTCTTCTTCTACACCTCGTCTTCATATTGCCAACCGGTTGACGTGACCCCGTGTAGATATTGACATTCCTCATTCAACTCTCTTACTTTGTCATGCTCTCTCGCACCCTTAGTGAGACACTTATCCGTGAGAATCTACGAGCCATTTTGTACTACAGTTCACTCCTAGATGAGTAAACCAGTTAGCGAGATAGGTGATGCAATGTCAAGATGAACTAACCATAAGAGTGCAATGCAATACTGACAATTGAGTGGCAGTTTTACAATTAGAAATGAGTTGAGAGAACACAACAAATTGGTTAAAAGCAAGTCAAAAACAACACGGGTGAATCAGGTGAACTTAGATTGTACGAGGGGGGAATTGAGACGAAATCGATGAATGTCTGTTATCGTGGTAAATGTAAAGGACAATACGGAGAGAACGGAATATTCTATCGAAACGATATTGAGAATTACGAAAAGAAAAGTGTATTAAATTAACAATAAATTTCCCGATCAGAATACCAAATCAATATTTTAAAGCATTCAATGATAATGTATCATATTTGTAGAGAATGCAAGAGCAACTGCCCACATACGAAGAGGCACTGGGAATGGAGCAAGCTCCCCCATCCATCGCCATCATTGGTGGATTACCACCACGGCCTATTGAGTACGACTGTTATTTTTACCGTTATTTATGATTCTAGCCCTTTCTTCTGCTTTAACTCCTTGAACCTATCCCATAATATTTCTCTGCTTATCTTTCTCTGCTAGAACTATCTCTATTGCATAATTCTTTCCTTTCCTATGCTAACCATTTCCTTCAGAAACACCGATCCTCCTCCATATGTGAAAGAAGCGGCAAAACCAGGAAGAGTGCTAAGGTCTGTGTTTAAATTGGTTAACCATCCACTTCATTAACCATCTTTTTATGATGCCATCACACTAAAAATTCTATCATACTATCTACATTAATGTGTGTGATGCACTTCCGGTTTAATTAATTCAATCATCTAATGTCCATCTTCACCTTTCGTCAAAAGCAATCACGACGAGTGTTTCTTTTCCTATCGAAAAGAATGCATACTTAACCATTCAGCCATAGCACATCAAATATTCCACACAAACAAGGGTAATATCAAGATGATTTTGACACTCTCCCATAATGAAATTCGATTGTTTACTATTTACTAACATTGAGGGCTTCTTTCAAAGGAATTATTATACATGTCATTTAATGTTTACTCAATATTTCGTGAAAAATGATAAAGATTATAGTTTTTGTATTTAGAATGGCTCCAGAACGACCGGGTTGCTCATCATCAGTGATGCCTCCTTCGTACGACAACGTCGTCTCTCAGACTCGTCAACGACAGAGTAGTCCTTCATCATCTCCTTCAACATCTCGATCACGGGTGCCCGTCTATTCCATACCCATAAGGGATCAATCAACGGATGTTTGAGTCTTTCATTGTCTACTGTGATTCTTTCGCTCCATCGCTGCAATTCATTCTAGTCATTATTCTATTACATATTGACATCATTACTCAACGTTCTATAGCATCGACCAATTAGATTTCATTAATCACGATCTGCCTGTTGTTTGTATGTTTCCCCATTCCATTTCTTGCCTAGTCCTATTTCATTTCATTCTACCTGTACATGCTTCGCTTCATCATCCCTCATGCCATCATTTTCTGGCTAGATCCCTCTCAGAGTTCATAGAGCATGGACACTTCAGTTCATTTCTCATGAATTCTTAACAATATTCTGGACCATTCGAACGACGCCCTATTGTCCCATATATCGGGTGGACACTTTTCCTTCTCTTTCATCTACTCATCAATACACTTTCTCAGACGAAATGATTCATTCTTGAATTCCTATCCTCTGTTGCAAATAACGATCCCATTTGCCATGTTCCCATTCTCTGGTTTCGATAGTACTTTCATTAATCGCTGTACAGCAAAGTGAGACTTGTCTCCGGTCTCTGCATTGCCCATTATATTTTATTCGTTTTAGAATTACAGAGTGAAGAGACCGTTGACTCAAGATTCTTCGCTATGAATTTGTAGAATAAAATAGCTTTCCTATTGAATATTATGCGTAACGAACTACACAATGAATTATGCAGGAATTATTTTTAAAATTAGAACAAAAAAACAAAATTTCTATTTTTAAGAAATTCATGAAATACTGATATAAACCGCATGTAGCTGGATTTGCACCACATCATCAGTATCTTAGATTACCAATATTTGGATCTCAACATTGGTCTCCAATATCAACCACTATTCTTCATTGAAGCTGTTTAATACTCAATAATGTGTCAAACATAATGACTATAGATATAAGGAATAAGATGCATGGAGAATTGTGGTGGGTACCATAGTGCATACACGATATGGTGCGCGTTGTGTGGTCAAATGGCAGATGGTCGCCTATTTCCCAAATGCAATCCACGTTGTGTTTTGAACAACTGATATTATTACTGCTTATGGATAAATTTTAACTAATTCAACTTGCAAATTTAATAATGGATAATCGCAAACCAAAGATTCTCGTAAGATATGATGAGATATTCAATCAGGTACACTACTTAATATTGTTTCGCATTGTTTTAATTAAAATTCTTACAATAGGGATGCATCTCTTCCTATTCCAATTTTAATAGACAAATAAAATGTATGAATAATGCCATGTAATTGCATTTTTACAAAACAATATTTTTTGTTGATAGGTGTTCTCCATTTCACAATTATCATTCATGTGATAATTTATTCAACTATTCTATCATTAACGTTCTTCAGAACCATTGATATTCTCCTTATTTCAGGACCTGAACACCGATGACATCTTATGGGACGAGGTTTTCCTCCTTCGTCCCAATGTTGACTATCTCACCGTAAAATTGAGGGAATGTACATTGGAAAAATTAATGGATAGACTAAGGACTCTTTTAGAGAGAAGTGCGGTGTGTGTCTCGAATGAGACTTCAATCTGCGTATACAATGCGTGTCAGGTGGGCAGTTACTGTTTATACAGCACACAGGTTACAAATAACCTTGAAATATTGTTTACTCTCTCCTTTCAGATCTTCACTACAGTACTCGAAGAAGTTGTAGTGCAGTTTGGACTCACAAAGGCTATCGAAGTCCTCTTTGATGACGCTGAAAGATGCTTCACGGTATATTGCGATCAGAATTGTGACAGAATTTTTATGTGATAGTAGTTATACAGTTGTAAATACATATAATTCTCTGAAAACAACACTGTTCAATTATACTTTCTTTATACCGGTTCAACGGTATCAGATTTATATTAATTTATCATAATTAAGGCGATTCTTCGGCGATTCTATTTCTTCATCGTCGAAAATGTCCACGATGATCTCAAGTCGATCTCTCTTCATTTCATTGAACGACTCGCTGTACTACCGGCTAAGGTATGCTCTTTACAAAATTATATTTCATACTTCTGTGACCTAGTTGATGAGGAAAACTGGCGGGATTCAAGCAATGAAAAGTTAACGGATCACCTTTAATGAATCATCAATGGCTACCATTTTTAATCCTGCTTCTACTTCTTCTTCCTTATACCATTCACGTTTCTGTATAGGATAGTCTTAATCATGCTCCAACATGTTAATCATATTTAGCAATCGCATTGCAGATGGAAGAGATTCCGTTGCTGTCCTCTCTGATATTCTCACCTTCATTTGATGTTTTCTCAGCGGTTTTTGCCCAATCAGAGACTCTCATTGGACTTGGAAATCAATCCAGTAAGCAAGAGGTCAACGTTAATGACTTCTTCACTATACAGCGAAACGATCTGTATCATACAGCTGAAGAAGATCTAGAAAAGATCGAAAAATAACTTCTCCATTTGCAGTGCGTACTTTGTCAGTGATGCTTTCTCGGGTGAAAGGAATCGAAGAAAAGACGAATCCTCTCATGAACAAATTTTCATCTTTACATGATGAATTGACACTGCAGGTATAATTGTGCTTCTATCATAAAAATCAACTCTTTTATTATAGGGTCTCGCTCAATTGATACTCGAACAAATCGAGTTATCCAATGAGCGAGCAGAAGCGAGTATCACAGGAAACACTGAAGGAATATTATCGAGGCTTTCTTACATGTTCTCTGGGCCTAAGGAAACAAAGTAAGTGTACACGATATCAATCACCGAATACAATAATATCTAAATATTCATTAGTTTGGTTGTGTTGATTGACACATATCCTATGATCGGACATCTACTACCGTTCTAGTGACTATTTCACTCAGAGAACCACCATCGATTCACGATTCTCCTCTTGATATCTCTTCATTGTTCATTCTCTTCGAGGCCATTCGATGCAATAAGACGTTCGTGAGCACGATACTAAATGTACGTCTATCAAGCCATTCTGTGACACACCATGAACTATTCGGGACGGTTTTCAGTCGAATCCGTCATTTGGGAGAGAATTATGCAAAACAAACCCAGAACCGACGTGCCTCAAAATCAATAGAAATACCTCAATAGCAAACAAAGTCACCTTCTTCCTTCAGACTCGATCAACATTGGAATCGTCTACTGAAGAGAAGGAAAGATCACTGCTACTCAGACACTTCTTCACTTTCTGTTCATTGGCTTTTGAAGAATCGAAAGGTGAGTAGGTGTAAAGATCGAGAAAATTGGATATAGAATCAATCATCATATAGTTAAAATTTCAAATAATTAATCGATCAATGTTCCCTTTATTTTAGGTGATCCCGGTTTCTTCGCGGGTCGTCTTTGTCTTCTTTCTCTTCTTCGTCTCACAGATGATGTCTTCGTCCAGAATTCCCTCCACGATCCCCATAACATCAGTGCGGTTTCACTTTATCGACCGGCCATGCTGCACAGATCCGGTATTGTCTACCCTATTGTATACTTATGAATTATTCATTCTCGAATCCGTACTGTAGTAGAACTGTTTCCTACAAAGATTGTCGATTAGTACTCTCAAAACTATTCAGTACTTCGTTAATTACACGCCGTCTGTAAGAACCGAAGTCAGTTAAGTACAATAATTTCAAAATGATTATAGTTGTTTATTGCTGTGTACGATACTAGATAGTTGCCTTATAGCAAGTTTATCGGGTGCCCATGTGAGGGACTTAAGAGAGAGAGAAGGAGGAGTAGACGGGATAGGCCGGTGAGGCCAGAGGACATACAGTATCGCCAGAAAGTAATCGGACACTTTTTCATTTTTTTATAACTTTTGATCCAGGAAAGCAATCAAGCTGATCTTTTCAGCCAATGTACAGAATTTATCAAGGAATATTACCATGATGTGTTGGTGTAATTAACTTAGTTAATTTTTGCGTAGTGATGACGCTACCGAAGTGCACTTTTTTGAAAATTCCCATTTCTTTAGTGAAAAGCCCTGTTCTTCGGGAACACTGTGAGAGTGTAGACCCCCACTAGGGCTGTACAGTCAAACAATCTGGAATGGCTCCGACTCCGATTTCAAGCTGTGGCAGGATTGCAACTTTGACCTCCAAAATTTATAACTCTGCTTCTAGATGTGATAACGACTCGTTCTAAGCGCCAAAATGATGCTAGTGGCGAGTGATGTTTATCCCCGAAATATGGTAGTCATATCTCGTCATTTGCCCTCAGGGCATAAAATAATTTTTTGTTGGGAGGACCGATATTGAGACCCTACCGTTCAGAGGGCAGGTCTTCTAAAATTATGGTTTCAGCGCATGCAGCTTTGCAATGTATCATATATTTATTTCCCTTATTTTGGTTTGGTTTCGATTCCTTTCAGACCCGTAGCTAAAGTTATGCTGAGGTCTACTCGGTGCGCGCTCTTGTGCTTTCTCTCTTACTGCTCTCATCCCTGGGCCTCTATTGATGAAATTTCTTATTTGCAAAGCACCTATACATGTTAGAGATGTTTACAAAAGTTTTTACACTATTGCTGAACATTGATCTTTGATCTTTGTATTTTGTTCTTTACTCGCTACAACCGAGTAGACCTCAACATAACTTTTGCTACGGGTCTGAAAGGAATCGGAACCAAACCAAAATAAGGGAAATAAATATATGATACATTGCAAAGCTGCATGCGCTGAAACCATAATTTTAGAAGACCCTCCTCTGAACGGTAGGGTCTCAAAATCGGTCCTATCAACAAAAAATTATTTTATGCCCTGAGGGCAAATGACGAGATATGACTACCATATTTCGGGGATAAACATCACTCGCCACTAGCATCATTTTGGCGCTTAGAACGGGTAGTTATCACATCTAGAAGCCGAGTTATAAATTTTGGAGGTCAAAGTTGCAACCCTGCCACAGCTTGAAATCGGAGTCGGAGCCATTCCAGAATGTTTGACTGTACAGCCCTAGTGGGGGTCCACACTCTCACAGTGTTCCCAAGAACAGGGCTTTTCACTTAAGAAATGGGAATTTTCAAAAAAGTGCACTTCGGTAGCGTCATCACTACGCAAAAATTAACTAAGTTAATTACACCAACACATCACGGTAATATTCCTTGATAAATTCTGTACATTGGCTGAAAAGATCAGCTTGATTGCTTTCCTGGATCAAAAGTTATAAAAAAATGAAAAAGTGTCCGATTACTTTCTGGCGATACTGTAGGTGAAAGGCACAAGGGGCCTTATATAGGCTCTCACTTCATTCCTAATTGTATTCCTTCTTTGTTGGTGCCTGCATGATTCTGCACAATGATAATATGATTAACCGGTGTACTTAGGTAATCAATCAGATCTAATATGCAACAGGCTATGCACTATGCAACTGTTATGACTCTCCTTTTACATACCAAATATCATGGTAGGTGCTCTACCACGAGTTTTTCGCATCGTTGGTCAACATGGTTTCAGTACGATGCCCAAAACAAAGCAAATTTGTGGTATTGAGCACCAACCATTGGCATGATATGGATCATGTAATAGTCGAACTATGACCATCTTATAAGTATTGTACCTAGCATGATCCCAGTTTGCTAGGTTCTTTCTGAAACTGCGCGATAATAATCATAAACAAATTCAGGCGTCTTCGACTGTCGACGACCTGCATGCACATTAGGAAGCACGGCACTTGATCTTATCACGGAACTTCTCGTTTCTCATCTCAAGATTGGCTTCCCACTTGAATTCCATGAGTGAGATTTTCAATATTCTTAATTAAAACATAAATATGGTGTGCTGTCCATTATTTATCGAAATTAATGCACTCCCTTTTGCTTGATGTTAAACATTTCCTGTCAGTTAGGCTACATATACTTTCAGACTCGGTCTCGGTATAGTTCATCGTATCCTGGCGTATCAGAAGAATCGATGCATACGAATGAGCCACTGGCAGGGACTATTCAACGGTATGTATTTCATTTGAAATGTTATCATCGGTGTACTGGATATTAGTATTAGATGATTGTAGTTTGTATAAACAACAGAACAAAATGACCGTCCACGATGTAGACAGAATAGGAAAGGGTCCTGATGCTCTTGTGATCTGAGTCAACCAGTATTTGAGTCGTCGAACTACTTACAACTTACGAGCGAATATGGTCTCTTAATTTCGTACCCATCAATCATACTAATAATCCGATTTCAGCCATGCTCGCTCTTCTTCGGTTTCTCCTCTCGAATGAATCGAAGTTCACAGTTTCCATCTATCCTCTCGCATTCCGTATTATGATAGTCATCAATCTTTTCCTCACTTTTGGAGATACGTTCCTTCCTTCAGGAGAAGCTTACGATCTACTCTATTACGAATTAGTTCGTTGATTTTATTTCGTTTATCAAATAATATTAAGACTTATTAATGTTGTCATATAGGTCGTTTCACAGCGACGAATATTCCGCTTTATTTTCAATCCTGATGAATTTCCCACTCTGACGTCATTGTACAAAAATAAATGTTGACAGTCGTTATTTAACTTTCGTACTTACATTACACTTTCTCACGTTTTCTTATCTGCCATTAGATCTTCCATTACAGGTACGCCAGGAAGGAGTATTCGGTCAACTAACCGAACATGTCGAGAGGAGATTACAGAAAGAGAAGGATTCTGATTGGTTAGTTTATCCCCATAACAAATTCAATCACAAGATGATCTAAATCGTAAACTCACTCAATAATCATGACCATTTACAGGGAAATGGTATCGAAAGTGAAGAATCATCTGATCAATCCAATGATTATCATCAATACTATCAAGGAGAAGATAACTGGAGAAGTTCTCGAACAGGAAGAGGTAAGATGATAGGGATATAAACTCGATATTATGTTGTTAAATGGAAATTTGGCTTTTTTCTCCATTGAAAGTAATACAAAAGTGAGAGAATTCTTAACCTTCATTGTAGTTCTCTATTCAGAATTAACGAAAGAGAATATAAACTAATACATTACATTACTCTATATTGCAACATTCTTCCTCACAATACTCTTCATCAATTACAGATCATCGAAGTGATTCGTTCATCCTTCGAGACACTTTCACTCAAGTTATACGATGGGCTGACCACAGTCTCCGCCTATGATGATGCACGACACATTCCATTCTTCCTTCTTCTATCACGAACTCTGAATGCAGATGCGGAGAAGCGGAAGCTGGAAGAGTCCAATATATTTGATTATCCGACTCTTGTTGACAATCTTTCATCCATACTATAACCACTCACTAATCAATTGAGTTGTACATAGTTCAATTAATATCTATCTTTATCGCATTTACTTGCCTGTAGATCTACAAATTTCTCATAGAGTATGTCTCTAGAATTCGGTTAGTATTTATTGGTTTTAATTTTCCTTTTTGCTCATATTGAATATGGAACATCATCAAGCTTTGAATTCATGCGGCTCGCTATTTATGAATTGTTTTGTATACTACATTCTTTCACTGTTGCCTTTATTACTTAATCTCTCCCATTGTTTCCTTTCATTCTTAATGATACCACACGAGTTCAATTTTGGTCTTGTGTTGATAAAGACATTTTTTATGTTGATTCTCCTTTCAATATACCTCAACTGTTTTATCTTATTAGATGAATACATTTCTTTCAAAAGAGACTTTTGACGACGAATGATGGTGTAGAGTAGCGCACACAACGTGGTGTCAGTGGTGCGTGGGGTGCGTGCAAACAACAGAACATCTTTTGCCACTCTGCTTACAACTTTACCAAAACGTTTTGTCGTGTTGTAGCTATGTTCTGATATTCTCGCTTTTGCATATAATCGTGAATAGTCGCTAACTAACCTTATGCAAATTTCATATTCTATATTTGTTTTATTCTTCTTTGTTTAGCTTTTCTTTCGGTTGAACTTTAACTTTTTGTGTTATTTTGTTTAGTATTTAAAAACTATTTCCGTTTTATTCAATACATTATCACTGTTGAAATGTGCGAATGTAGATTCAACTTCTTCTTGTGCGTCCGTTAATCTAAACTCAATTTATGCTTATTTTTGTTCATTCTGAACTTTCACTTCGAAGACATATTATCGTATTTTTATCCCCCCCCCCCACTAAAAACTCAACTGAAAGTATGATTAAGTGTTGTTGATAGGTCGTAGTATTCATCTGTCTGATCAAAAAATAATATATTGTCGCGTTGTTGATTTCTTTGGCACCTGCCGCCATACCATTTCGTTTATTGTCACTGTGAAAGTTCGCCGAACTACAGAATTTGCAAAAGAACCAGTGCGAATGGGAATAGAACCCACTAAGAAATAGTGCGAGACAAAGGAACTTGTCAATACACCATTGGGTAGATACATGGGATGCGATAGATGAACTGCACATACCGAGTGATAGGGAATAGGGGTGGATAGAGATAAGATAAAAGTTCCACGAACTTTTCATCCACGATGGGCTATTCTCAAAATGGGAGGTTAGAGAAAAAACGAGAGAGCATTTATAATTGAGAGTGCGCAGAGAAATTCAATTCTTCCCTGCTACTTAGAGAGGGGAAGATTTGGGAATCGCTCTCGTTGTCTAACTTTCTCTACTGATCTATCGCTCTCTCACTCGAAAAGTTCACTCTCTTTATGACACTAGCCCATACCCTCAAAAATGGATTGAACTTCCACCCGATTCCCATCATTTATAAGGGGAAATGGGAGCGAACTTCTTGATCTCGCTCCCTTTTAGAAGGGAATTGGTACGGCGGCTGTACGAATTAAGTGGCATACTGTGTTCCAACACTTGCATAAAACTTCGTCTTGAATAAATCTCATTTATTTTTGAATTCTGTTGATGTATTTCATCCGAAATGCAGTGTTAGTAAGATAAGAATGATACTGATAGTTAATTGCTAGCATGTAATTGATGAGGTTAACTTTATTCGTAAGTGTTTCAAACCCTGGTTCTTTCACAAAGTTTCTGAATATACTCTCACTTAGTATTTCTCATTAAATCAGCACAACAACTCTTACTGTTACTGTGATGCACATATCAATATTCACTGAAAGAATTGTGTCCGAGGAAGGGAAGCGTAAATAAATTGATGACAATTCCAAGCGAATGATCGGGAAATAGATGTGATGACAATTCCATGTTTACTATTGATTGGATCAGTGAGGATCACTATGTAGATATATCAATCCAAATGAGAACATAGAGGTGACAAGGAAGTGTGAAAGGGGTTAACGAACAATTTGGAGGGTTGTGTCCATGACCCAGGTTGATTAGCAATACATACGTGGCTCAACCACGATAATGATCTTCCTTTAAAATTTCGGTATCCTCTTTCATAGATTGAGATCAATATCATTTCTGTTATTCCGTCAGTGTAATGCACTGATTTTGTTGTCTAGAGTACATCATAATCGCTGACTGAGACCATTACGGATCATCGATTGAACGAGGATCATTCATGTGCCCTCTCTCTCCAATCCACGTTGAAGAAAGATCACGAATGATGTAATTCCTACTCTTCTTTGTGATTTTTTCTTATTGTAATCTCTGTTACAGTTCGTAAGATCATTGTAAATGTACTGATAAATGAATTTGAAAGAAAAAATCGATATGATATATGTGACTATCGTGAGTAAATGGTCTCGAACCACAAGTCGCTATCTCTCATTCTTCACAACCATTTCGTCTTCGTCTTCATCTCATTCTCTATCTTCTATCTCTTCAACCGATCACTGAGCAGATAGACTGAGTTGTCTACTCTATCCATCGTATCTTTCCACCTCTACGTCTCTCTTACTCACTACTATCTCTACTTGCGCTCTTAGTATCTACACCCTCTTCTCTCTCCGAATTGCCACACTCACGCCACTTTCTCGCTTTTTCCAGTGAACATTTCCTTCTAGTCCTCTATCATCGCTCGCTTATTGCCTCTTCTTACGATTATTCAATTATATAGGCAATAAGTAGCTTAATCTTACTCTGGAGTTATTCAAAAAGCTCTGCTAACTTCTTGTTGCTGTACTGTTGTCCCAGTTTTCGATCTTACTCTTGGTTAAGCGTAATCTGGTAACTGTTAGGTAGAAACATGAATCTCACTCCATTGCGGCATTATTTTGATTATCATATCATTATAATTTTTATTGTATTGATTTGATTATATTATCAGCCAGGGATGACGGCCGATCGGAATGGGAACTCGGATATTTCCCTCTACGTTCCGTCGGGAATGGGCAAAGCTGAAGATGCACTGAGGCAGCAAATCAATAGAAACACCGACAGCACAATTTGTATGTAGATTTGATCGTTGATCTTTGATCTGCCAATCCGTCTTCGATTTGGAGAACTGTAAATGGTCAGTGTCGATTGGCACGCTCTCAATGATCACTCAATCGACCTTTGACCCTAAAGTTTAAAATGATTTATCCATGTATCTGTTGATTAAAAGCGATTCTTGAATCCTCTCAGCCGCCGACTATCACTCCCTTCACAAATGGAGTTGCGAGAACTATGGGGAATTCTGGAAGCAAGTCGCGATCTACGCGGATATATCCATGTCTAAATATGAACAGGTACTCAGAAGTGTTTCTTAATTCGTTGTTGTTTACTATTCCCATTTTCTCACCCATCGCACGATAGAATTATAGTGTCTACTGTCCTTATTGATGTGTTAATTGGATAGTAGTAGAGTATAACCTTCCTAGGTCCAACACAGTTCTCTTATCTATTATAGCCAGTGACCGCTGGCGGCATTTCTTCATTTCCCAAGTGGTTTCCCGGAGCTACACTGAACTACACCGAGAATTGCTTGCAACGAGGAAAGCCAGAGGATCCAGCCTTCATCACTGCCTGTTCGTTTTTCAAACTCTAGTTTTTCTAGTTAAAATTAATCCATTTTGTGTGTCTTTATGGTCAGTCTATCGACTTTTTGTGCACGACATACTTAGATAGATAGTTTGTTGCACTACGCCCCGTCCACTTTGCTCGATAGACAAGGGCGATAGTGGAGTTTTCTCGTTTGACCTTACATGATTCGATAAAATAACGTGGGTCGAGAGACGAAAGAGCGAAGAGCTCAATGAAGAGGGTGTAGAAATTGGATTGATGAAGAAAGTTAACTGGACCGTACACTTTTGTTGGATTCTCAAATGGATGTTCTTTAAAGTGGAAATCATTGATTTTGTTTTATCAGTAATTACAGTAGCACTTGCAGACAACTCGATTGATACAGTCACACACACGTACGCTGATCTTCGGAACGACGTACAAAAACTAGCCAGACAGTTGAAAGCACTGGGAGTAGTCAAGGTTAGTTCTTTTCGCAGACAAAAACTCGAAAGATAACTGATCAATGTACTGATATAGGAGTATCGTTCATCAGATTTACCAGACCATTTTTACCTTGTTTGAAATCTGATTCGCATATGTAGATAATCTGATTGCCTCATCAACTGACCGACATCTCATCAAGCAAGACACGAATTCGTATTTAGACAAATATTAATCAACTAAAAAAGAGTGTATTTTCAGGGAGATGCAGTGTGTGGATATCTTCCGAATACATACGAAACCGCCGTTGCAATGTTTGCTTCTGCCGCGATTGGAGCAGTTTGGTCTAGTGCAAGTGTGGACTTTGGACCCCAAGGAGTTCTTGATCGATTCACACAAGTAAGACATTCTTTGTATTACAATGGAACACGTATTGTATGCACAATCTGATATGGGGATTATCATAGATTAATGTCATGGTAAAAACTCTATACGATGTATGGTCAGCAATCGGTAAACTGCGTTTCTTTTCTCCCTGTCTTAGCATATTCTATAATACAGTGTCAATTCTCGTTGAAATAGGGGGTCGTCATTGAGATCTATCATAAATTGTATACGTGATGTTGCGCGCGTGCAGTTTATATTGCATATACTGCAATGAAGGAAGGATTAAATGCAGGTGAGAATAGTTGTGGCCGAAAACATAGACATTCCTTTGTTGTCGTCGACGCTCTTCACAAATCCTTGCAGGAATTTTGCATATTTTTTTCCATGAAAATCTGGATGCGAAACAATAATTTATCGTCGTGTTCATAGTCTTTCCGTAATTTACAATTGTAACATGTTATACGATGGGGATTTTGTGTCAGATATGTGACATAGTGAATGAATCGATCACTTATCAGTACAATTTTTCTCTGAATGATTATCTCTTTATCAGGTGAAGCCCAAGGTTCTCTTCACAGTCGATGCTGTCAAATACAAAGGGAAGCTATTCGAACTACACGAAAAGATCAACGAAGTCGTGAAAGGTGAGAAATGCGCAAATGAAATATAGCAATAGCAACAGTAATAATATTATTAAATAATGAAAAAAAATATATTTATGATTTAGGTCTTCCCTTCGTTGAACGAGTGATAGTGTTCAAGCATCTTCGACCTCAAGATGGATCTCCGAAGGGTGATGAAGCATTCTCATCACTAGTCATAGAGAAGATGACTAAATATGGAGAGTTGAAGTTTGAGAAGCTTCCCGATGAGGAGTTCCATTATGAGCAGGTACGATGGATTAAAAAATTTTTACACATTGCGTCTACAAGCCAAAACGTAACAGTGATGAACATAAAAAGTGAAATAATTTTTGTCTGTTGAGAATTTGGAGAAAGATAATTTATTCGATTTAAACAACAATAATTATAGGTTCCATTCGCCCATCCTCTCTTCATTATGTTCTCATCTGGTACAACAGGAGCACCCAAAGCGATCGTCCATTCTGTTGGAGTGAGTAAACTATTTAAAAAAAATATAATAGACAATCAATAATATTCATATTCATATCGAGTGATCCTTTTTCTGTTTCTAAATTAGCATATATATATATATATATATATATATATATATATATATATATATATATATATATATATATATATATATATATATATACATATATATATATATATATCCTTCTTGCACTGATTTTCTTGAAACTGTTGCGCCAACCGGCACGGTTTTGAACGTAATATCGACTTTTGGAGTAGTTATTAGTAATCCACATAGAATATCTTCTCAACCATCGTTCAGAATCCATTTCTCTTATTTTACTCGCCAATTTAAATTTCCTCAAAGCCGCTTCTAGGTAGTTCTAATATTAGTCCAAAAAATAATGTTGGGTGATTCGTGTAACTTCAACTTGCATTCTTATTGTTAGCAATGTGTGTAGATGGAGAATATAGTGCTTTCATTTCGATTGTGTTCGATTATATGAACAAAATTAAACTTCAATGTTACAGTAGCTTTCTGCAATGGTTGAGTTCCAAATGTATCTTTAAATTTCGCACAAACCGTAAAGGTCGAATATCGACTGATTTAATTATTATTGTAAATAATTGGACGGAGAAGACGATCGTGCTTTCTTAAGGTTACAATTAGATTCAAAAGTATCAAACTCTCTTTTCCTTAGGGCACTCTACTCAAACACGTAGAAGAACATTTGATACAAGAACAGGCAAGATCAACCGACCGTATGCTATTCTATACAACCTGCGGATGGATGATGTGGAATTGGCTGATGACATTCACTTATGTTGGAGGTAGAGATATAAATTATTTGAAGCCTGTATTGACGTGTTAGAGCAGAATACTTTTTTTTCATTTCTGAGCTAAACAAAATCCAGAGAAAATTTACAATTTGTAAAGTGAGGACGTTAAGATGCTTATCGAGTAGTGCTTCGTGACAACAAACTGATTCACGACACGATCTATAATGCCTTGACGTTTTCCGGTAAACCATCCAAGTTCAATGAATAGAAAACCCTGCGTAGGAATGCTTATGTACAATGGAAAACTATGTAATCTTCCAAATAATTAAATGAACTCTTTCTTTCTTCAGCCTCAATCGTTTGTTATGAGGAGTCTCCATTGGAACCGGATGCTCATATTCTTCTCAAGATCGCTGCCAATACAAAGTGTACTATGATTGGAGCAGGAGCTAAACTTTACGATGAATATACCAAGATAGGTGTCGATTTCAGTAAGTTATCAACGTAGACTAAAACTGTATATCTGACTAGATATGATCTGTTATTATGTTATATCCACCGTACACTTGCAGAGTCGCTGTATGATCTGAGTAACATCCGAATGATTCTTTCTACTGGATCTCCACTCAAAGCAGCATCATTCGAATTCCTCAATAAATCAATTGCTCCCGGTGTAAGTTTTATTTTTTCGGTCACAATTGATCCATACTGTTTGCATTTTGATCATATCATTTTTTTAAACTCGCCTAATTCCAAAAAAAAATGAAATACATAGGTTAATTTCAAATTCAACAAAATGAGACAGTATTGATTACTACAGATGTGCGCTCTGGAAATTCAGTATGATAGAGATCCATTTATTTTAATAAGTATAATTATAGGCAGTTATCGGTTCAATCTCCGGTGGAACAGATATCATCGGTTGCTTCATGGGTTCATCCCTATCTCTTCCGGTCATAGCGGGAGAGTGTCAATGTTTGTATCTCGGAATGGACATTCACTCATATAATGAGGATGGTGAGATATTTCATAACCGAGGATAAAGGGTAATTCGATCTCCGATTTGAAATACTTATGTATATACTTCAAGCAAATCGAAGATCTAATCCCGTTGAGAATTAGTAGACATGAGGAAATGGTAAACATATAAAATGTGGCAACTGTTTAAGGATGTTTATATTTCGTCATAAAATAAGACAAAGATCCCTCGAATATCATCATTGCTTGGGTGCACATTCTTTGGTTACCTACTTTTAATTACCACGCGATCGTTGATAACAGTAGATTACATGACTACTCGAATTTCGTTGAATCGGCATAATTCTTATTGAATTAAAAGTGAAAGGTGTCACAGGCATTTTATCGGCTCACGAGCACGCGGTGCTTCATGCTACATTTTGTTGTCTGATAAAACTACAAACATTCGACGATGTTACGACAAACAAACACCCACTATCTCCGACTATATTCAGCGATTAAAGATCAATAACATTTAGAGTTTTTAAATTTTTTAAACTGATGAAAAAACAAATAAATAAAAAAATATTTGCAGGTCGCCCCGTGTTCGATGAGCAAGGAGAGTTGGTGTGCACGACTCCATTCCCTTCCATGCCTACTCACTTCCTTAATGATGAGGTTTGATCACCAACCATCCATATCATATGTACATTGCCTATCGAATTGTCTTCCGACGACGACGGTTGTGTACATATCAGTGGATGTAGGGGGCTCTCACAACAAACAATCATGGAAAACAGAAGACAAAAGAATGAGTGAAAACATGTGATGTGTGTCTACTGTTATTTATAAATAATACCAATCATGACGAAATACGCTTGCAGCTTCGAAAATAATATCTATGAGTCGATTTTAGGATTTCTCCAAGTACAAGGCTGCATACTTCGAGCGATTCGCCGGTGTCTGGGCACATGGAGACTTTTGTGTTATTAATGGAAAGAGTAAAGGAGTGATCATGCTTGGACGGTATGTTGTCCTTCTTCATTTGGTGTACTATATCGATGAGAGATCAATGACAGATCTCGAAATCATAGATACAAATCTCCTAAATATCAATTTGTATCTATAATATCTTCAGCGAAAATAGTATTTATTAGGAGAATATTAGCTGCAATCATGACGCTTGTGCATGCAATTAGATCTCCAGAGGAAGCCTATGAATGGATGTAAGAGAAGCTTGCGGAATTAGAGGAAATAGAGAGCGAGAGACAGTGAAAGCTATAATCAATGGCATAAATATCCCCTCGTTCTAACGTATTCTGCATCGCAAAACATTATCTTAGCGTATTTGTATTATGATACGCGTTACTTAATTGAATCTCTACGAGTAAATGAATCCTTATTGTAGACATGTAGAATATTTGATTATGAGAGGGGCCTAAGTGTTCGACGATGTTTGGCCCTAATACGCAGTATTGTAAAGGGACAAAAGCTTTGTAGCATATCAGGATATTTTGCTCTGATGTGCATGTTGGGACAATCCCGAGCTCTTGTTTGTCTCAGAAAAGTGGGAACGGCGATTTGCATGAATTGGTTCCATCTTTCTTTAAAAAAAAACGACAATATAATTGTTTTATTCTACAGAAGTGATGCAACTCTGAATCGTGGAGGAGTCCGTCTAGGAACCGCCGATATCTATGCTGTAGTGGAGAGATTCGAGGAGATCGATGATTGCATCGTGGCCGGCCAGATTGTGTAAGTAACAACTACTCAAGAGGAATAATGTTATTTGTAATGCTACTCAGTCTACTGTAGTCATGGAGTCCCATAACATACTGACATGAGTACATTGTAGATATATACAAAGTGAGCCAGGGCTATTATCCTATTCCATAAAGGGAGAGGAGGTACTTACTGAACGCTTCTTTGGCCGAATTATCTTTGTTTCTCTGTACTATCCTCGTTTCTCTTGTCTCTCGCCCTCCTCTCAACGTCCGCGCTGGTTCAATTTTCTCATTGAATGGAGAATTATTATTACTATTATTATTAGAGTTATTATAGGTCAGTCCGCATCACAATTATGACCATGGTGAATTGTCAATACTACTCAATGGGTGTCTTTTACTTCCTCTTTCTCTCCTCTCTCTCTCTCCTCTCTCTCTCTCTCTCTCTCTCTCTCCTTCTCTCTCTCTCTCTCTCTTTCTATATTCTTTCTCCATTCTCTCTCGTTAGTCCCTACCCTCTCTCGTCTCTGCCAATCATATTATCGTATACACATACAATGCCCTGTTTTCCGCTGTGTGTTGTCAAGCAAAAATCGATGTGTAATATACGAGAGAAATGAAAAAAAAGTAACGTTTTCTCATATATCACCAGCGCGAAAAGAGAATGAATACATGCCGAAAACGGAGAAATGAGAGAAATCGTACTCTATATTTCATGACGATGTTAATCCATAAGTCGAAGGGGGGGGGAATAGGATTGCGCTGTGTGTAGGTTGATCATTCCACCTACACAATACGACTCATCCTGATTATGCATGAATTTAAAATTTAAAACATTAAAAACAAATTTAAACACATTTTTATAAACATAAAAACCTGATTTCTATGTTTAAGGCCCAAGGAGGAGGATGAGCGCATTCTTCTCTTCGTCAAAATGCGACCAGGATTTGAATTGGACGATGGATTGCGCAAGCGAGTTTGTATTCTGATCAGACAAATGATGAGTCCCCGTCATATACCCAATGATATCCACGCTGTCGATGATATTCCTGTAAGTTGTTTGATCTTTGAACTTTGATCGTTGAGCTGTGATCCGACTGCGAAATTGCGTTTTCACGATTAGAAACTTATTTTTACCGAATAACTGCTTCAGTTCTACAGTGGTCATGCTTTCTTGATTACTGTACAATCAATGTGCGGTAGTTATACGGAGTTGAGATCTTATAATATTGATCAAATATGGTATTATTTTTTTCACTCAACCATCTCATTGTCCACGGTGATCACACATAATGCATCACCGTCGACAGTAGTGAAATCCCTGACAGAATCGCTTTGGTGAGAGAGTTCCATCCATCTTCGTCTGTCACATTCGGAGAGATGAACAAAGAGTCGATGTTCTTTGAGTGATTCGTATTCAATCGAATTCAGTAATACTCTTTCTGGAGTGGTTGTTGATGCGCAGAGTACACATAGAGTACTGTAGCGTCATTCCACAAACACACAACACCCGGATCATGAGAGTGTAATTTGAATAGTACAACATCGTGTTTACGTATTAAGATCGAAATCAATCAACATGGTGTCCGATATCATCTTCAAACGGTCTTCTTATCAAACATTCTCCCCCCCCCCCTTTCCTTTCCACCCCCCCCCAACCTACCAACACAGTCTACAGTAATAAGGATGAAGTACTGTCGCCCTAAATCTCTCAGACCCATCATGATCCCCCCTCTTATTCTTGTTTCCCATGGAACTGCAGCTGAGGAAGAAAGAGAAAGAGATGGTGGCAAAGAAGTGTTCTGTATTTGCCTCACTTGATTCCATCCCTATCCACAACACAAAGAGAATGGGGGGAAGAAGAAGAAGGACTTGTTTTCGGGTACCCGCCGTACCCAGTACCTACTAGTACTGTGGAGAGGCTATATGGTCCCGCAAAGGCACTCATGGATAATACTGAATGACTCGTAGCCATAGATACTACCCTTATATTATCCCCAACAACAATTATTAAAAGTCTATTAGTAGCAGTGGAGTAAAAAAAACATGTTATAATCGTTGGTCGGATCACAGTCAATGAGAAAATCCCACGATGCGATTTTAGAATTTCATGGTATTTCAGTATACGAACTCGGGTAAGAAGGTCGAGATGGCAGTGAAGAAGATTATCAATGGAGGACCGGTACGAAACTTTTTAATCATTACTAATATTTAGAGGTTGAAATTTTGTTGTCACTATGTAGAGATATTTGGAAATTTGTAGAAGAATACTATGGTTGCAAAAGATGACTGGTTTATGTTATATTTCTATAGAAGGCCTTCTATTGGTAGTGTAGCAGCTCCCTGCATTAACTGAAAATGTAATCAATGAACGTTATGTACACAATAAAAAATCGCTGTGATTGTGCAAAGATTTTTATGTCTTTCTCGGTAGAAGATAATAATAGTCGGGATAGTAGTAGTTGGAGATAGTAAGAGAAAGGGGAGAATTGTAGGAGTGAAGAAGATGGAGAGAGAGATATTTACTTGTCTTTACAATCAGATCGCTTTCTCTTCCACTCTATTATGTCTACTCCCACACAATCATACGTAATCAGATTATCTGATGGAGAAATAGAGAGAATATCTAAGAAAAGGAGACGTTGACCGTTAATATTACATTGTCCTCTCTGTATTCCTCTCACTCTGCCTCCCCCTCCCCTCTCCCTCTCTTCATCTCTCCTTTTCCCACTCCCCTCCCTCTCTCTCCCTCCCTCTCTCCCCCCTCTCATCTCGATTGCCCTCTCCCTTGCCCTCTGATAAATGTTTCTTATTAGTGAGTGACTTGCTTATCGCCGCTTATCAATTCCGCAAAGGACAAGAGAGGGACCATGCAAGTAGTTTGAGTGAGAGACAGACCGGAGAGGTTGAGAGATAGAGTAGAGAAAACAGAGAGATAGTAGAGAAATAGAGACATGTTTGTCGGTGTCAACTCGATTGTCTTCGTTTCAGGTTCAGAAGGCATCATCGTTACGCAATCCCGACTCGCTCGACCTATACAAGGCCTTCGCTATTGTCTAATACCACTTGATCCTTATTACTAGACTACCGTAGCCTCATATCTTATCCCGAGTATATCCCCATATATCCTGTGCCTTTATAGACTAATTCATTCCGATATCTACCTGATTCTTCGTTCACTCACACAACTAGATCATTCCTTATTCTAATTCTTCTCCCTTTGTTGTCATTCTATGGATAATTCTATTACTTTGTGCTTCTTCTTCTGTTGTCCCAATAATAATAATAAGCTTTCAATAAAAGCGCCTTTTTCGTCAGACTCTTTTTCCTCAATTCACAACAACAATTCCTTCTCAGGAAACAGACATCGACTTCCTTTCTTCTTCTCCTTCTCCTTCTTCTCCATCTACTTCTTCTTCTGCTCTCATTCTTCGTCAACTTCGATATTCAGTCTCTCTTGTTTATATTCAGTCACTGAAATCGGATCTTCTTTCTCTCACAGATCGAATGGACACCACAGTCAACCCCACTCAGCGTTACTCCCCCCCCCCCATCCATAATTAGTATGCACACATACACGTATTCTCGATTTCTCATTATTCTCCTTGATCGATTCTCAAGCAGTAGTAGTAGTATTCCGAATGGAGCTCCGCCCAGACAAAATTACTCTCCGCCTCTTTTCATTCATTTCAATTCTGGATCTCTATATCGACTGTCCTCCTGTCGTTGAGAGCAGACGAGTACGGCCTAACACCGGCCCTTCCTTTCCTTTTATCATTGACTGATTACCATTCATCTTTCCTCTCACCGATAATGGAATAAGGAGCGTGAGTGAGTGCTTAATGTGCCCCCAAAAAGAGTACACGAGTGGTTCCTCTTCGATATCCTCAACAATTGTTGGTCAATCTGTTCATAATGGATTAAGGGTCCCTCGCTCATTCATCCGTGCTCACTTTCCCCTATAAGAGTAGTCCACTAATTCGATAGATGTGCCCGTTCTCATAATTGGCAAGTCGAACGTGACGAGCGAAGAGCGGAGAGGGGAGAGGGTAAGGGGAGGAGGAGGAGGATGAGAGATAGAGAGAGGGAGAGGGAGAGGGAGAGATTGAAAGGAGAGGGAGAGAGGAATGAACACGAACCTTGCATAATATTAGGAGAAAGCGCTCAATATCTAGAGAGCATCCAGATAGAATCGGGAGAGAGAGAATGAGTAGATTGAGATATTCCATAGACACAGAAAAAGACGGAAGAGAGAGCATTGACAAGTGAGAGAGTACAGAGAAAAAGAGCGGGTAAAAGAAGGAGTGTATCCGTTTTCACTTTCCATTCGGCTTCTCTTGCAAGATGTCGACGTTCGATTTCTCCACTTTCATCATTTCCTTCAGTCTTCTAATCAATTCAACTATAAACATTGTGCTGACAGTGCATTATGTCCAATTCTTTCTCCTTTACTCCCTCATTTCCTTCTATCGACCAATTCATTATCTCATTTTTACCGTCGTCCATACACACGGCAACACCTTTGACTACTCGCACATAACTCATAATTACCTCACAACCGATATGATCCGTGACTTTCCCCTCACCTCTTCTCTCCTTCTTCTCGATCTCTCTCTCCCCCCTCTCTCTCTTTATCTCTATCTCTATTCGAGTCTCCTCCCCTCCTTCTTCGGGACCGCCTTCAGGCTAGAATCACTTCGCTCCCTTGACTCCCGCTCTCCTCCCTGTCTTCTCTCCTCCTGCCTCAGTCTCCCTCTCTCGCCTTCTCCTCTTCCCCCTCTCTCCTTACCTCTGCTTTCTTCGCTCTCCCATCTCTACTATTCCTCTCTCCTCCCCTCTCTCCCCCTTCTCCCATGTTCATTCTTCACTGGTTGTTGATGCTGTTCCAAGTAGAGAATCCTTCTCAATGTGGATCGTTTCCTCTCTCTTCGAGAGAGAGAAGGAGAGAGGGAGAGGGAGAGAGAAGAAAAGACAACAAATTGTCTGTTGTTATTCATATATGGAGAGAGATGCACAAGTGGTTGATATAGAGAAAGAGAGAGGACATTTCGGATTCAGAGAGGGAGACATGGAGAGAGAAAAGATAAATATGTTCATTTTATCTTCCCTTCGTTCAGCTATAAAGAGCCATCAAAATGCATATTTCTACACTTGTCTACTCCTCTCGTCAATCCATTATTCCTCATCTCTCCCTCCGGTCTGCTTTTTCCTCGCCTCTCCTCTCCTCCTCTTCCTCTCCTCCCCTCCTCTTCCTCCCTATTCCCCTCCTCTCCTCCTCTTCCTCTCCTCCCCTCCTCTTCCTCCCTATTCCCCTCCTCTCCTCCCCTCCTCTTCCTCCCTATTCCCCTCCTCTCCTCCTCTTCCTCTCCTCCCCTCCTCTTCCTCCCTATTCCCCTCCTCCTCTCCTCTTCCTCTTCCCTCTCCATTCCTATTTCAGCTTCCTCCTCTTATCGTCTCTCTCTCTAATATAAATCTCATTGAGGGAGGGAAGAGACAGAAATCACAGATGCTCCAATCAAAGACGGGTACCCACCACCAGCCGATGGTACGCTTCTTTCTTTGTCTCTCCAAGTCAATTATTATTATTATTAAATTAACAATATTAATCGATGTACAAGTATAGGTTTGCATGCACAAAATGTAAATTTTCAAAAAAATATAGGTTAGTTATATTGTGCCTTATGGTGTACTCCGCTACTCATACATGAAAATGAAAGTGGAACTAGCATAACCAAGCTTCCGTAAGCAACGACTCAAAATACATCTGACATTGTGATGTTTGGTTGCAATATACCGTACCTCCTCGTAGACATGCAAAATGTCATGTTTTTGTCTTTGGGCTAATGTTTACCGTAATGCAGAGACTACTGTAGTTCGTCGAGCATAACTCTACTATAGTCTTCTCGTATCTTTAACGGTGTCCTTCATCCATGATCTCACACAAGTGGTTCAAATAGTAGTGGTTGTTCGTGTGAGAAGCCCCCCCCCACTCTCCTCCCTCCCTCCCTCCCTTCACTCCCCCTCCCCTTTCGATCGGCCTCCTTTCTCTTTCTTCACTATCGACCCTTCAATGTTTGGCACTTACACCATTCTGCTCTGTTTCTCTGTTGCCCCATCTACCTACCCATTCGAAATATATGGAAAAAGCCAGGGAATCGTAAAATTGGGACAAAAAAGCCCTGAGCGTGTCTTATGGTTGTTCGCCTAAGGAAGGTAATGAGAGATGGACGAAACGGGAAGGGGAGATGGGGGGGGGAAACTTTGAATGCGAGGCCTACTTTCCCTATGAGAAAAGAGGAGAAGATACGATCAAATAGAGGTTTAGTGCCATAAATTTTCAAGGCAAAAAAAAGCCAGCCGAATAGAGTGTAGAGGGATAGTCAGACAGACAGACATATAGAGAATAGGGGAGGCGCATAGTATAAGGGGGGGGGGGGCGGAGGGGTGGGACTGAATAGCAGTCACTAACACTACTAGTGTTCCACTCTCTTGTTGTAGTACTGGCCATCCTGGCCTTAATACTGTAGTATTAAGTCCCTAATACCCTGGTCTAGGTCTTAGTACTTGAAAATGAAGTCGTATATGGTCTTAGTAGATCACTACTCCAATACATGCAACTAGGTTACTTAGGTACTCAAACGATAAGTCGTGAAAAGTATTGAAGTAGATATTGCAGTCGATGCCACTCGATCTCTCGACTGCGTGCAGCAACATCAAGAAGAGCATCACAGTGGACACAACTACGGGAGAGAACAACGAGAACATCTGGTCATCCAAATCTGTCACGAACGAAATGATTAAGAACGAGACTACTAAACTATCCCAGGTATCCACATTAAACTCATTGACGTAGCGGCCGAAGCACCACGAAGCACAATTTAATATAGTAAAGTTGATACAGTATAATTTTAACTTTGATGCGCCTGCAAACTCATACTTGTACATAATATCTTCTTCATTCATTGAAGCATGCTCATGTACTGAAACAATCACGTGCACGTATTTTTGAAGCACCAGTATTCCTATTATTCCTTATGGACAGTCACTATCAAAATACTGTTCAAACATTAGAAACCAAACCCGATAACTGATCGATCTTTAGAATGATATCATGGGTATTCAAGTGAGAGTGAAAACAATGATACATTTGATTTCTCCTTCCCATCTGATCGTTATCTCTTCTCAACGTATAAACAGAAGTAGTTCATTCATATTCCATAGTGCATCTTCTGATTCCATCTTCTTTTGATTACTGTTACACCCTTTTCTTCGTCTATCTCACTTTATTCCCCCTCTCTCCTTCTCTATTCCATCTACTCTACACTCTTTTATGCGATCATTGAGCGCGCAGTGGGAGAGAGAGAGGGAGAGAGAGAGAGAGAGGGAGAGAGAGAGAAGCTGTTTGATCTACCCTCTCTATGACTATTCAAAGATACGGAGAAGAGAGATGGTTTACTATACCTCCCATTGAGTTCTCCAAATATATATACTATATTGTACTCATCTCCCCTTCTCTTCTGAGGCATCTCTTCACTCTCATTTTACCATCTTCAATCGCCATCACTATTCTCTTCACACACACACACACGCACATACACCAACCAACAACCTTACCCAAAACTGGTTGTTACTTTCCCTCCCCTCCCTCACCATCAATCTGTCCTCACAACTACTCAAAAGAGGACTAGAAATGAATAATCTCAAAATGGTCAAGAACACACTTTTTCCATTCAAGATGAAGAAGATATTGAGTTGGTTGCGTGAGAGATCGAGAGAACATTTTCAACTTAAGAGGAGAAGAAGGAAGATGGAGTAGATTGGCCAAAAACATAGATGGAGTTAGTGAGAGAGAGATCGATCATAGATAGAGCATGACACTAAAAAGGCAATATTTATAGATATCATAATAATAAATTTATCGTTTCTTGGACAAGAGAAAATAACGATATTCTATGTATGATATATTTTGATTATTAAAGGAAGAATCAGTTATCTCTTTCTTGAGTGAATCATTGAAAGTCGTGGCGGAAATTCTTTAGAGAAAGTGTCTGTCGTGTATTCTCTTTTGATATTGTGTGGCCTTGTTCTGTTAGTATCAATGTCCATAAAAGTACTGTAAAGACGATCTCTGAAACGAGAATAGTTCAGTGAAGAAGAGATCGAGCCCGTAGACACACCATAAAATGGGAGAGGGGAAAAGATGGAGAGGGAGAGAGAGGGAGAGAGAGAGAGAGAGAGAGAGAGTGAGGGAACGAGGATCGTAGCGACAAAGAGACAGAGATTAGACATTCAACCATTCTGTAAATATTACCCCCTCTCTGTGCCATTCCGTGCATATTCCGTGCTGAATATACTCAAATAGGGACTAGTATAGTCTTCTTCTTCTTCTTCTAAGAATCGTTATCTTTCCAGGAATCAAAGTCGTCTGCTCCTGACTTCGATGAAGTGCTAAGTTCGATCTCCGCAGACGATGAGATGTTTGATCTTCAGAAGATTCGAGACAAGATCGATGCTATGAAACTGACGGCTGAAGATGATTTTGAGAGGTAAAAAGGATGCCGAAGTACAAGCAAAGTATTGTTGATTTCTGTTAAACTAGAAAGTTCAAGTAACTAAATACTGGGTTTTCACTCTCGACGTCAAAGCCAATTTCTAGCTAAGCCCCTGCCTGTGACCAATCACGTTAATCTCCACAAATCCTCTGTGACTATCGCAATCGGATGGAATCGAAACAAATAGAGAGAGAGAGAGAGAGAGAGAGAGAGAGAGAGAGAGAGAGAGAGAGAGAGAGAGAGAGAGAGAGAGAGAGAGAGAGAGAGAGATATGGTTTAGACGGTACACTGCGTACTCAATAAGTTCAGTATTAATCGGATTGAAAAGATACCCGGGTGGGATCAAAAAGGGATAGTACCCATGTCTTTTCTAGAAAGTCTTCGAAAGATGGACTGATGCACTGTTGCAAGGTCGATCATGTTAGCACTTTTGATGGGGGGATAGAGAAGAGGGGGGCAATTACAGTCCAATTGTGTACAGCAGATGTTTCGTCCTTCTGGTAGTATCTCATACGGAGAAAGGATAGGCTCATTAACCATTCTCTTCTTTATAATATGCCTAGCTCATCTCATCTCGTTATACAATTATCAGAGACAGGTTCAGAAATAACTCTCGTGATTCAGTGAAAAACTGAGGCAGACAAAGAAAACGAAGGGAGAGATAGAGGTAGAGTGTGTGGCTTTCCAAAGTAGATACAAAACTTGCACCTACAGTTGTATTCCCATGCCAGTTACAAGACTACTACCGATCTTTGAACACTTCTTCATTAAAATTGATCCATCCTGATCCTTTAATCGCCCTGCCTTCTATATAGACTTTCTCATCTCATTTTCAGTTGTTGTCACAAGACAAATTAAATTAAGAGAAGGAGAGTAAGAGATCATTCATCATATTACGGTCATTTTTCGGGGAAAGTCAGGTGCTTTCATAGAATTTGCAGAGAAAAAGGTGGAATTGAATGGTGTCTGGGTAGCGCAGTGTTCAAAACTCAATTATCGGAAAGAAAAAGGGAAGGGGAAAATTGTTACAAGACGAAGATATTTATATCTTTTCTTTTTTTGTTTAACGTTACTTGTGTTATGAACGCTGCATTAGTGAAGAAGAGAAAACTTATCGAGTCGCCGATGATTTGTGACACAACCGGTTTCAAAATTGAAAGTTTCTACAGTGAACGAACAAATGTACCACCCATTGACTATCCAATATGCTGGTCTGTTCAACGAAATAATGAGTTCCTCACTAAAGCGTGCGTTCAACCAAACCGCCTTTGATATATAGTCGGAGATTATAATAAAACACTTATGGAAAAGTACGTGGATCCCCTCTACTTACTTGCCAAACTACAGTAAGGGAAGATGATCTGTAAAATTCAACTTGTTCTTGATTCGAAAACCATGGACTAAGACAATAAATTTCATCGAATTCTCTGCGAATGAAATGGGTTGAAAGGGACCATATTTCATTGTTAATCTCCTCTATTTCCTTTGTCCCCGGCCGGTCTCTCTAACAACGGGAGACGGAGTGGAAGGGAGAGGAAGCAAAGGGACCAAAACACCATCATCTATCTTACTACTCTGTCAAAGTAAGAGATAGAGGATGAGAGAAGGGAGAGATAACCTTGCCGTTGAAACAAATTGACTTGCCATGATTTTTAAAATATCGCATAAGACCTGTACATTAGTAGTACGGGAGTTAATAGGATATTTCAATAAATAAAAAATGAAAGATGAACATGTATATGTCACGTACTATGAATAATTTGTTAAGGAAATGACTTCGGAAAAATAAAACAGTACATATGTTTTTTGGTAACGATAGTGAGTCACCAATGCTAAAATAGTAACTAATTAACGGAAGATTTATTTTCCATATTTTGGGTAATACTTTGATATTCTTTAATTCTACTAAGGTTCTTTCCATGTCTTTATGGTAGGGCAGAATAAATTTCTTATTTTAAATATCAATCAAGTTGGAGTCATTAGAGTTCAAAGATCAAAGATGATTAATTTCAGAGCGATGGCTGATCAAGCGTCATTCGATGATCTCGATCCTCCTCAGTATGTCGTCTACGCAAATGACTACAGTGAGGAGCTCCAATTCTATTTGGAGATGTGAAGTTCTCCGTATCACTCAAATCTATCATTATTATTGTACAAACCCCCTTTCCTGTCATGCTGTATACACCTTGTCCCCCCCTTCTCTGTAACATTTAGGCAGGACCCTCTTAGTCTCATTTGTGTTCGTGTGCGTGTTTAGCTTATCCCTGTATAGTTGCGTCCTGTCGCCCCTATTTGATCTTTGATCAGTACATTCTGGTCATGCATTGGTCCCTGTGCGTCCAATGCAACACTCATTCATTCATCGTTCTTGACAACTTATTCCTTCATCTGCGGTAAGTATTTCATCGATATGCGGTTTCCAACAACAGAACGGTTCCCTTCCCATACCAGACACTTCCTCTTCTGATCTTTGATCTTTGATCTTCGATCTCTGATCTCTGATCTTTGATCTCCGATCGTTGATCCACTCGAGTTCTATCTTTACAATCGCTTTTCCTACACGTTTTCCAGTCAAGACAAATAGAACGAAAGTAAGTAGATATGGTACAAAGAAGCTTTCGTCTATATAAATGACTGCATTCTCACTCTCTTAGTGTTCTTTGATCTTTAATCTCTCTCGTTGTAATCCATTCCTTTCCATTCCTTTATGGTGAAATAACTCTCGGATATTGTACTGGATAATAATTAGATGAATGGTCATCATGATAACTCTAAGTGAATCTGAATGCGCGGGGACAAGAATCTCTTCATCAGACCGATGATCATTCACTCTTCTTATTATTCATACCCGTTACCATCCATAATGCCTGTCTCTCTTCTTTTCTCACTTGTGATGTCGAAGATACGGCTATAAACCATTTGACTCCGGGATACAGCGTACTTCGCACCTTCTCAAGAGACTTCGCAGATTACTTAATGAGTCTAAGGGATACTAAAGACGTGCTTAGCAGAGAGACTTAACGAGTCTCTACGGGGGGGGGGGGGGGGGGGGGGGGGGGGGGGGGGGAACAAGATGTGTTGAGAAGAGGGTAGGAAGTAATAAAGATTTATGATGTAGGAAGACAGAAAGTGAACATATGGCTGACGTTCCGTGAAATGGTTGTGCAAACTACAATACACACACTTATGCATGATATAATGGAATGGACCATGGACAAATAAACCCCTTTGCGTGCATTTCACAAAGAGGTGTGCGAAAGATACGACCATATTTGACATGGTTCAACTACATTGTAGATATGGTCCGTAATAATATATTCCGCGTAGAAGAAAAGCAATGACGACCAATGTGATTCTGTCGCATATTCACTGAATTGTTGAGGCAATTTCTATTGTATGATCGAAATTGAAATACACCACAGGGAACAGTGATAAAGCCGTTGTGTCGTTCTGAATAATCATTCCAGTCGACAAAGTAGAAAAGAAGAGATCATTGGATTATTCGAAAAGATTATATAGATGTATATCCCTTATTATTAAAGAGATGAGACATGAGAACCTTATGAGTCGAATAAAGCTGAGTTGGAATAATGTCGTTGTATCCATTGGAAACCAGTTCTGTCTCGCTCTCTCTCGTTCACTCCTTATTCATCTTGATCTATTCTATCGAAGCGGCTTAGTACCACTTCTTGTCCAACTGTCGTCCATAATAGCTTCTTCCTTTAATTAGCCTTAGATTAACGAATTTGTGAAAAAACGCGCATGATTTGCGCTATTACTTGTACCTTATACCCACCATATCCTGACATTGAGATCGTAGCCCATGTCAGAGAGTTTCCATAAATTTAGAGCGAATTTGGCTTCGTGGAAGGCTTTTTTGTTCATAGTTCTTCTGTGGTGTTTCTGAACTAATTTGCATTTTTAGGATCACATGAGGATTATTGGTACTTTTTGCCACGGTTTTTAAAAGATCGGAAAAGATCGGACTGCAAATGTGTTCTCCGTTTAGTGAAATTTTAACGTGAACTTGACAGAGGTGATCAATGAGGATAGAGATACCAATAGACAACCAAATCTCCTCCTTCTTCATCTTCTCATTATCCTAATCCATTCTCGTTTGTGACCTTGTCCCTACCGTCCCACTAGCCTCATTTGATCTCCCTTCTTATCCCCCTTCTCTCATTCATCTTTCCTCTCGACAACTCATCACCACTACTTTTGTTTTCCCGTCTTCCAAGCTGTATCTCCTCCAGAATGGGTCTGCTTATTTGTAGAAATACACTCGATACTATTTGTCCCTGGCTCTTCTCTTCTCCTATTCTCTTTACCTGTTCCACTTGCGCAATTCTATTCAATGTTTCCTTCCAACCCTCTCTCAAACTGCAAATTTTGTCCGAACTGAAAACAAGAATTTTACTGTCGTGTCAACGGGGGACTTCTCACAAATAATCAGCCAATAGAGCTTCGTGTTCAGGGATGCGTTCAATCATAGCGGTGGCCGTCCTCGCGTTGGTCGTTTTGGCTGAGAAGAAGAAGGATATCACTCATGGTAAACAATGTAAAAAATAGATAAGACTGAAGAGATCATCGATCTTTCTCTTCGCTATTCACTTGATCAAAGGCTATGACAGCGTATTTTATGCAATATTTTTCCAGGATTCCGTGACGACATCAACTGGGTAGAATACGACCAAGCAGTTAGTATTGCAAAGGACCTTAATAAGCCTATCTTCTTCCTCATCCATAAGACGTGGTGTGGAGCTTGCAAGAGTATGTTGCTTTGGTCATATCGATTTTCACAAAACAACCCGAAATAGGTAGAATGGTGTGTAGACATTCTGTGGGTAATAGAATATTCATTAGCAAACCAAACATGCATCCGATATTATTTTGAAGACAAATCTGAGATGACGATAGCAGACGCCTTTTACGTAGACATTTCTCTCTAGCTTACAACACAATGTACAACAAATTACTTCAGTCATAAAAATACTATGCAATAGTTATTAAAATACTAAAATTATAAAATAGTATTTAACATGACTTTTACGTTTAAAATTCTACCACGTAAGGAATATTAAAATTACTTTTGTTACTATTACAACTTGCAGACCTCAAACGTGAATTCAAGAACTCTCCCAAGATCCTCGATCTTCTCAATCTCTCCAATGAATTCGTCATGGTGAACGTTGAGGATGATGAGGAACCAAAGGATGAGAAGTTCGCCCCTGATGGTGGATACATTCCCCGAATTCTCTTCCTTGGTCAGTTCAAAAACTTTCCTCTACCCAAGTTTATGCGCAACATACGAATAACAACGAGAAATATGTTATAGTTATTTACTTACGGTGTGATAAAAATAACATTTTCTTATTTTGTATTTATTTATTTACCAGTAATTCCTCAACTCTGCAATTATTTTATGTTGATGCTTCCGCTGACTTAATCACGGAAGTAGGTTCAGAGATAAATTTAAATATTAATGCAGCAATTTATGAATATAAATCGGAAGTCAAACATCATCAATTTATCCCTCAAAGAACGTCGCTAAACCAATTCATACTACAGATACCGATGGAAATCCTCTCAAGACCAACAATGAGAAGAGATACAGAAACAACAAGTACTTCTATCCTCTCGTTCCTCAGGTGATAACGATGAAGATCAAAGAGCAAAGATCAGAATATGAAGAGTAAAAATTAAATTCCATCTCAAATCTCAAAAATCGAAAGTTGATACCATACCTTTCAGGTCATCGAAGGAATGCAGAATGCTCTGAAGGAGTTCAAGGGAGAGGGAGAAAAGGAAGAAAAGGTGAGCTTTAATTTAATCTATAGGTATCTATCCAGTAATTTAGAAGGAGGAGAAGGTAGAGAAGAAGGAAGAGAAGAAGGAAAAGAAGGAAGAAAAGAAGGAAAAGAAGGAAGAAAAGAAGGAAAAGAAGGAAGAAAAGAAGGAAGATAAGAAGAAGGAGGAGAAGAAGGAGAAGGTGAGAAAATTTTGAATATGAAAGACTAATTGATATTGTTATTGTAGAAGGAGAAGAAGGAAGATGAGAAGAAGAAGGAGAAGAAGGAGGAAAAGAAGGAGAAGAAGGTTTGTTCCGCTCTCACCACACGAAGGCAATCTGATTGTACAGTCCACATCCCCCTAGAGCCACTTATAGTAAAAAAATTTCATGTGGCCAAGATTCTATATTAAGAATAAGTGTATTGAAACATACGTAGGACATCTAATATACTTTTATTCGAAGCTTAAGAGGAAGAGGAAGTTTTAAACTAATTGAAAGACACATGAGAAATATCCATGTCCTCGTTGTTTCATGAAGACTCTTTATAGCGTAGTGAAATCTCTTGTTGTTCTTTCTGAAATACGAAAAAGTGAGAAGAGATGTGAACATGAACTCGAAGTAAAGTGGACAATAACAAGATTAGCCAATTTCAGGAAGAGAAGAAGGATAAGAAGGAGGACAAGAAGAAGGACGAGAAGAAAAAGGTACTTTTGTGAACCTTAATCTATTAACCGAACCTAAATATTATAATAAAAGTATCTGTTTTAGGACGCAAAGAAGGGAAAGAAGGATGAGGTAAGAGTTTAAATCTCTCTTTTTTTTACTTCTCGTCATTAAAAGGGGGTAATGTGATGTGTGAATTGCAGAAAGAAGAGAAGAAGGAGGAGCTCTAAAGAGGACACAGGAGCGAAGGCTCGACTTAGATACAAAACAGACATAGATAGATTGTCGTCGTCTTGTCTATAACTATTTTAATCAATATGCAACTTATAATATCAATTGTTTTATTCCAATATTAATTACGGATAATATGCGTGTTTCCTTCCGATAAATGTTTTCCCATTGTAATAAAGCGTCGGATATTGTATATCCTCTCGTCTAACTATTTTTATCTCCCTTTCGTCTCCACATCTAGCTACACTTTCTGTCCGTTAGGGCTGTCTTTTGCAGTGGACATAGATTCCTATTCACACTCGTATTCTGATTCGATTTTTTATCAATTAGTCGTGTTCTTAATGTTTCTTTCAATTTCACATATGACAATTGTCCATTTGACTATATATTAACAATAAGCGTAGTGAAACATATGCGGGACATATAATATTCTTTTCGGCGAAGCATATGAAGAATTGAAAGTTTTAAACAAATTGAAATGCACATGAGTAATGGCCATGTTCTCCATTCTTCCCAATGTCTGAGACATGTCTCTCTTACTTTTCTCGGCGGCAAATTATATCCTATCTATATCATAAAAATTATATCCGTTAGGAGAGCTAAATTGTATCCTAAATAATGTATGTGTTGCCATCTGAAGAAGGTGGTGCTAAATTTGAAATAGTGTCTATTCTGGAGTTGTCACCCACTACTGTTAAAATTCCTTATACGGACTTTTCTCTCACTCAATGAAGTCCCTTTAGTTCCCGGAAATATCTCCACCTCTCAGATGATTTATGCAGTCATAATACTCAAAGTTAATCTCAGTTAAATCAAGAGCGGAGAGTGATGGAGAGTGTGAAGGGAGGCCTGAGAGAAAGAGGGAACTCTTACATCTTCTTCATTTGCTAGTCTACATATCATCTACATATCGATAGATTCCAATGGGGGGGGGGATATTCCTCGTCTTCTCAGTAGTGCATCGTAATCTCTTCTAATCTCTTATCATATAGATTCTTAGTAAAGATACTTTGCTCTCTCATCTCTCTCCCGATTCTATTTCAATTCAATACGAAGATTCTATAATAGTCTGACCGTTTTGATTCCAATTGGCAATGCAATCATCAATAGAGCTAGTGAGAGATAATCTCAGCATTTTTTCTCCAGCATACCTAATGATGGATCCAACTTTTCATTGAACCTCTCCTCTCCTCCGTATAGTCGTATCCCTCCGCCCGACTTTACTCACAATTTCCATTCATAAGTGTTCTCCTACGGGCATATTCGTTCGCCTTCCTTACTTTCCTTTCCATTTCTCCTTTCAATCCATCCATTCTATTCCATATCCCCTCCAATCTCGCCATTCCTCCAATTTGAGTGTACGTCAATCGACGAAATGAAGATTCGTTCGGAATCTATAGCGAGACTTAATTAGGAGAGGCTATCACAATTTGGGACTGAGACGGAGACAGAATGCGATACATGCGTAGATAGACAAGCCATCCCTCTCTTTTGTTGCCTTCTTTGCCCGTATTTTCCTCCTTGTTCCGGTACACACTGTATATCCTCTGCCTTCTTCTTCTTCATAGGGGCAAATAGTCCTTCTTAGTCTTCTCTCACTAATTCATCCTAACTCATTCTATGCACATCTACTTCTTCTTCTTCTTCAGACGCTCGCTTGATGAATGTCACGACAGAAGCGACAACATCGACAACGCAAAGTGAGGAGTATCATACAGGTCAGAATTTTATTATTATTATTATTTCATTATTATTATCATTCACACTCATAGTGGCAAACTTCGTTGCTTCATCAATATAATGCATAGGAGGTTCATGAACAGCAGTTCATAAGAGAGATTATGTAATATTTATCTTGAACTGCAAACATTGTTGTCATGCGTTATGCAAATGAGCTTGAGCTTTCTTCTTGTTTGAAGTCATGACTGTAGTAACTATTTTCCCTCAAAACTGAGATATGCCACTCAACAAAACGGTACTACCAATGGTACATATTGTAGTTTTTTTTGTAGCAAAGTAGGAGTTCTGACTATTCGTCAATATAATCATATAATGATTACAGATGACAGCGACACAGATTTCTTCTTCATGGTTGGAGTCGTCACTCCTCTCGTCGTTTGCTGTTTTGCCATCTTCTTCTGCGCTGTTAGTTCACTCTTTCATTCTTCTTCTCTTATCTCCCAATCTTCACGAACACTATTCATTTCCTTGTTGACTATGCCTATTCTTCACATAAAATAACGAGTCTAGATCTACACTACAAGTGAACCTCTTAGACACTACTCGTTCATTCTTCCTAATGGGTGTCAATTAGTCGAGGCTCGAGACCCTCCTCAATCTCTTCACTCCCACCCATCCTTGCATACGTCCACGATAAGACTAGATAATAATGTGTTTGAATATCCCGCACTTGCCAGTGGTCTCACCACGGTTTCATTTCGTTGATAAAAAACTTATTCGTGCGGGTTTATTCAAACACGCATTATTGTATAAGTCGAAGTGAACAAAGTGAACGTAGAAGTTGCCATAATAATACATCGTAGTATCATACTACTGTCTGTCTCTCAATATTGATAAACCACAATTGACGGCTGTCTATATTCGTGAAGCCATATGGTGTTTTCATCGAAAGATTATTGGTCTATCAAGGGAAGCCCTCATATTCGATACATAGACTACAATTCTACATTCGAAATATGAAGAGTTCAACAAATCAATAGAAGCTTTAGAGAATTACGGTATCATGGGAGAAATTTTGTATTCTTAACAAAGAATAATTGTACCTTAAACCCGATCGAGATTGAGCATTGTTTTCGTATAAATAATGATGATAGAAATATGAATAATTAAGGTGAATTCATTGTGGAAAACGCGGCAAAATCTGGCGAGATTAAGTACGATGGAAGTTCGTCCTCTTCCTGACTATACAGAATTCACGATTGATATCACGACTAAGATGGATTCGTGTATCGATATAAGTTCAGCCCTGGCCAATGAAGAAGTAAGCCATAGCGAGAAGTTAAAGTATAAAGGAATGCTAAAATTAGAACATATATTTGTGAATCGAATATAGGTAAACACTGGTATATATCGCAAATAAAAATGAGTTCTCAATAGTTGACTTATTTCTGAAAACAAATATATCCTACGTATAATTTTTCTGTTCTCAGTTTATTCATTTTGAGGCATTAAATTACATGCATACGATGACTTTGCACGTACTAAACATAATGAATCATAGCTGTTACTTACAGGAATCAGTGCTTCTGTAGTCCTCTTCAACGACTCATTAACATTCTTCGTCGTTGAAAAGATGAGTAAGAAATAGTGTACAATATACGGTCACCGATCTCGTTATTATAACAAACCCTAATGCATCATTTACCATACGATATCATTCATTCCGTGCTTTAATAAGATCAAAGATCATTCTTGTATTTACGTATTCGTGATATTACTTTGCCTCCAATTGTTTGTATCCTTAAAGGTTGTTCTTTGCATCTGCCATCTTTTGTTTTATCACTCAGAGACTTTTCTCGCTCATCAAGATAGTTGTTTCTAAACTTATCCATTCTTGATCCGGTCTTTGATCCATTTTATTTTTATTGCTAATATCTCCGGTGATCAACTTCTCCGGTTACGATTACATATTCACTATCACTATTGTTTTTTATCTTATTTTTCGAATCAATAAGTTTCTTCAATAACTCTTCCGAACAAAAGTTCCACAAAGAATCGTTCCAATTTTCAATGTTGCAGTGCTTGTTTACTTTCTTATCATATTCATGTTTAAATTTATTCTGTCATGCAATAAACCATTCATTCCCACTAGACAATAGGAGTATGCCGAATGACTCCGTTGGACAGGAAATGGGAATTGACTAGCTGGACTCTCCAATTACATTGATCGAACCTTGTTTGAATAGACGAAAGAGAAATGGATGGAGTAGAGAGAGAATAAAAGAATATACCTTTTCATCTTGCATATTGCGTGGCTGTCTGTCTACTCAGATATGGATGATCTACTGCTACGAGCGAGGCTCAGAGAGGGTAGGAAAGAGTCCAAAACGGACCCATTCTTACTCCTTTCCTTCATGAGGATATGTCTATTGTTCTTCACACCAATCAATGCCCGACTCTTCCCTTTAAGAAGACTGGAAGAAGAAGAAGAAGAAGAGTAGAAGCATCTTCTTTCGCCCTTTCCAATCTATTCTTCCTCTTCCTCTTCTTCTTCCATACTCACTATTCTCGACCTCTTCAGCCCTCTATTCTCTTCACTTAATCGCATTTGTATTATATTCCATTCGAGAGTATCCGCGTTCTCTAGTAACCCCTTAATATATTTCTAGAATGGTTGATAAAAGCGAGAATATTATTCGCTTCGATGTGGGCGGTTCTCCTTTTGCTACACTCAAAAGTACCTTCACACCTGGAAGTCGTTTCTATTCGGTAAATTCCTTTATATTGCTTTTCACATACAGTGCGCTATAGCTTTATATATTGTTCAGAGAATATTATTTGTCCTATGAGGTTCATAAACATGTCTAGAGAGAACTATTAATGAATTTTTTGTTTGTTTATAAAACTGTGGAATGAATATGAATTTGCAGTGGTTCGTCTCTCACTCCATTTCCATTCCATTTTGTCAACTCGAAGGAGGCGCTTACTTCGTTGACAGAGATCCATTTTCGTGAGTATTCATAATAATATTTATACACTTGAATAAACAATGAAACGTGTGATAGAAGAAAAGGAAGAATGGTATAATTGGTTTAAATGACACCGCCACTGGAATATCTACACAGTCTTTGCTTGAATAGTAATGATAACTTGAATCGCTTCGTCTTTCTCGAATGTTGAGGTCATGCAGAGAAGGAGTAGAATGTATGACTGGTTTGGATATTTCTCACTTTTCTCTAGCAGATATTTATAGATCTGTTCACGACTAGAGCACAAGCTTACCGTAGAGATAGTCCATCCATCTGAACAAACATTGCAATATGCCAATACCATTGGTAAAAAATAAGCAAAATGTGTTGTCAGATTTGGCGTGATTCTCAACTACTTCCGATTGCGAAACTCCGACCAACTATGGGAAGCTTGCCTACCTAAGGACCCTGATCGTCTTGCAATGTTGACACAGGTACAGTAGTAGTTGTTGTATTTTTTTATGGAAAGGCTAGTTGTAACCATCCAATTAATGTTGGTACTTGTGTCATGTTACTCACAAATCTTAATTACAATTGTTTTTCTGACAATGAATGCAAACAATTGTTAATTAATTTCATCGTTATATACATGAATATAATAACAATCAGATACCAGGAAGCCTTTAATTAACCTGCAGAGAATTAAGACTACAAATTTTAGGAAGCGGAATTCTTTGGTTTGAAACCATTACGAGATCAGGCAATCGCCCTTCTCCAGGCGTGCAGCGATAAGAGCGATACCTCTTATGTAAATGAGGTATGAAATCGTCGATACGAACGGATAAAGACAAAAATTATAATAGGCAATATGCCGATAAGATCCGCATCTGTCCCATACTCCTCAATATCATATTTCATGTGCAGAACATAATTGCACCTGCCACATAATAAATGTTCAACATGATCATAGCCTCATACAGTTGCAGTCAAAAGTATTCTCCCAAAACTTTAGAATGTCATAGCTTTTGACTCAGATGAGCAATCGGGTAGGTTGCTATGTTTTGACATGTCACTATCGGCTCTGTGGGCATCCTGTCCTACTCCAGTTGATTCTTTGTCATGTTAGAGCGTAGTGATGATGAAACCCATGTCTAATTACTCAGCACCAATTATAGTTCGATATTTGTTTTTAGCAAAGTGCGAACAACATCGAAATTTCCGACACCTTTGAAATTGGGAAAAAATGTCATAACTAGGTAATCAGTGAAGCTGCAGGATCGAATCTTAGCAGTGATAATAGCCCATGAGTGATACAAAACCGTGTGCGATCGGATGAATTTTGAGACTCACTGAGCCGGTAACTTTTGAGCGAATGCTTTTGACTGTTATTGTACGTGCTATTCCTTAATGTGTGGGTTTAATGTTTTGTTTTATATCACTGTAAATATAATAAATAATTGTAGGTTCTACAGAAGAGTGCGAGCTGTCCACAGGGATTCAATGGAATTCTCTCCTCTGATTGACTGTATCCATATATTTTGCTCTATTCCGATAAATGATTATTAGCATCCAATATACGTATATTATTTATAACAGTCCTGTCAAGTTTCCGAACAAATAATGAGAAATAAACGGCAAGTTCGATGGGGAGAAATAGTCGATGGAAGAAGTTAAAAGGACGCACACATTGATCCACACTCACTCACTCATTCACGTTCTCCTTGACAACGACAACGACAAAACTAAACGAAGAAGGTGAACTCGGAGAGGGTCTCTCTCTTTTCTCTCTCTTTCATCATCACTCTCTCTTCTTTTTCAATAGACTTCCACTCTCTACTATATCATGGTGAGTCCTATATGTCATTGTAGAGTTCGAATCAGGTATAAACACTATATTTACAGCTGTTTAACTTATTCTCTGTATCTAGGGACTTCTAGCACTTCTGCGAAGATTGAGATCTTCGAATGATAAGGAAGTCCGACTACTTCTTCTAGGTAAACCATTATCTAATTGGCAATTAAAATAAATGAGAGACGTTGTCATTAGTTTGCTAATTATCTGTTACGTACTAATATTCTATTTCGAACTCAAGAACTAATTAGTACAAAGTGGAAAGCTAAAAAAAGGTTGTATTTTAACAAACGTTAACTATGCCATCATTTCATTTCTTTCCTATTCATACGTTTTGTCGACTACATAAATATATGTTATGCTGATGATTCTATTCATCTATTCATAACTATATACTAAATGTATTCGAGTCTATTTATATCTACATCACGATTTTTTATATCATAACTGCATCATAAATGATATCTTACGTTATCCTACCTCCAGAAACACTGGAATTTCCAGGATTGGACAATTCTGGCAAGACGACAATCATGAAGCGACTAGCGGGAGAAGATGTCAATCATGTTGCACCTACACATGTATCTATATAATCCTTTGTTTATGCCTAAAACAACTTCGTCCAGGGTTTCAACATCAAAACCGTCGTGAAGAATAACATTCGATTGAATGTATGGGACATTGGTGGCCAAAGAAATGTTCGGGTTTATTGGAGAAACTATTTCGATCAGAGCAACGCTTTGGTAACTTATCCAAACATTTTCGTCATATCCATTTATAATAATGATATTATGATAGCATGAAGATAATAAATAGTAGAGGTATCGGTGTTTTATTATCAAGCAATTCGTAGTGTCCCTGTGGTTTCAGCTTTTTGCAAAGATCACTGATGACGATGAGTGTGTGTGTTTTTGTCTGTACTTATGCATGATCCATGTTAAATGATGTTTCTAACATCCGTCTATACTCGGTCCATTGCAGATCTACGTCATAGATTCTGTTGACAGAAATCGACTCGAGGAATCGAGAATAGTAAGTATTCGGTTATTGATTTGTAGACAGATAACTTCCTCTTCGATGCTCCCCCCCCCTGACTAATCACCACTTACACAGGAATTAATGGATCTATTGGATGAGCCGAAGTTAAGGGGAATTCCCGTTCTGATTCTTGCGAATAAACAGGTAATTGTGTGAGAATGTAGTCATTAAAGAGACGAAGAAAGACGAATGTGATAGACTATCATGAGATCGAGCCAGTAGTCAACATTCTATTAAGAGATGCTGTAAACTATGAAGAAAATTCAAATTTCTCACCACAGTAGCTTCTCCTTTCGTAATGAGGCTCATTAGTGTTTCTTTTTTTACTGGTTTCATGATCATCGCGGAAGTAAAATTTGGTTAATCCGTAAAATATATTCTCAAAGATTAAACTTCCTATAAATAAGCTTCTCATTATAATTCGAAAAATGAAGGAGTTTCGGGGACTTGTGGCATGAGATGCTCGAGTCCCAGGAAGAGGCAGTCTTGAATATTTACAGTATGATGAACACTGATAAAAGTGGTTTTTAGGATCTTTTCGTGGCTTTGAAGGGACAAGAGATAGCAGATATGATGATGTTAACCCTTCTTCGTGATCGATCATGGCATATTCAATCTGTATCAGCTATGACTGGAGAGGGACTCGAGGTGCATCATTGAACTTTTTTATATATTCCGATGCATATGTATTGAAGAGCAATTGTCTGAATAAAAAAAAGGAGAAGTATGCCGACGGTCAGTTTAGGTCTCTATGAGTGTACCTGTCTTGAAGATCTTATCATCCTCTTCACATTCCATGAACATCAAAACGTTTGAACTTTATTGAGAGTCGAAAATATAAACGATGTTTAGACCTGACTGCACTCATATTGACGGTGTAATCTTGCTCTTTAATCGTACGAAATTCATCCTGAACTTATCTAAGAATCACTTTGATTGTTGCTTGGGAACATATAATTCTTTCCCTTCCTACTGAGATAGCGATACTATAATTAGACTTTGTGTCCGTCATCCCCCCATCCTATTCGATTAGAATTGGACGATAGCAAGGCAAAGGAAATGTAAATGAACCATCAGTATGAATACCCCAAGCGCTTCTCTTTCCCTAGAGAGAAAGTTGTAAACAAGTGTTCACAACCATAATATGTGTCCATTCTTCAAGCATGATATCCATATTTCTCTCCTTTAAGCCATATCTCATATTTCCTTTACATCAATGTTTTGTCAATAATCTTTTGTTTCTTATTCCAGGACGGTATGAACTGGCTGAGTAGCATGCTACATCTGTGACCATCGGCAACCAACCATGACTGCATTTATTAGTCCATTCACTTGTATCTTCCCACACACTGGTCCAGACAGATCTCAAATTTATATGATTAGTTGTTATATGAAATGATTTGTGTGTGTTTCCTCACTCGTCGATATAATATAATTCTTACAGAGAGATCACATTTTGGGATAAATGTATCGAAAGATTTTGAAGAACATAATGCGAAATTTGAAGTAATGTTATACACACTGCAATTGAATTATCACAGTTTACACGCTAAATAGTAAAAGAATACAGGGTTTGGCTGAACTTTAATATTATTGTGAAAATAGTTCTATGAAGTATTCCTTTCTGGTCAATAAAGATGTGTATATGCGTAAGCCTCGTTCCAGAATTGTAGTGGTCAATACATTGTTTGGATTTATGCCAGATGTGGAAGGGGCTTGGTCGAAGAGGCCCAAAGCGAGAGACAGAAGAGCACTGAAGAGACCATATACAGAGAGAGGAAGAGAATGAGAGAAGGGCTCATCGAGGGAATGAAACTACGTCCATTGGTTCACAACATAGTCCTTGTCTATGGGGTGTAATTCATGCGGTCTTTCCCCTCTTCGTCGTATTCCCCTCTAGACCCGCATGCTCATTGACTTGGAATGAATAAGTAGTAGAAGGGGAGAGGAAAGCTACTTCTTGCCTTGTTCAGTAGCCACACTAGTATGTTTATTGCCAGTGGACGGTTCAGACGTTGTTCTCTCCTCCTTCCTATCTCTCTCTCTCTCTCTCTCTCTCTCTCTCTCTCTCTCTCTCTCTCTCTCTCTCTCTCTCTCTCTCTCTCTCTCTCTCTCTCTCTCTCTCTCTCTCTCTCTCTCTCTCTCTCTCTCTCTCTCTCTTTCTCTCCTCCACTCTCTCTCCAATCTCTCCTCTATCTCTCTCCTCTCTCTCTCTCTCTCTCTCTCTCTCTCTCTTTCTCTCCTCCACTCTCTCTCCAATCTCTCCTCTATCTCTCTCCTCTCTCTCTCTCTCTCTCTCTCTCTCTCTCTCTCTCTCTCTCTCTCTTTCTCTCCTCCACTCTCTCTCCAATCTCTCCTCTATCTCTCTCCTCTCTCTCTCTCTCTCTCTCTCTCTCTCTCTCTCTCTCTTTCTCTCCTCCACTCTCTCTCCAATCTCTCCTCTATCTCTCTCTCCTCTCTCTCTCTCTCTCTCTCTCTCTCTCTCTCTCTCTCTTTCTTTCTCTCCTCCACTCTCTCTCCAATCTCTCCTCTATCTCTCTCCTCTATCACTGTCCTCTCTCTTCTCTCTCCCTCCATCTTTCTCTTACCTAGTCATCTTTGTCTATCACCTCTCTCTCACTCTTGGTTCTTGAATCAGTCACAAGACATAATGGTGAGAGAGAGAAAGAGACAGGGGTAGAGGAAAGAGTGCAGTCCCGTAGACCACGAGACCCTTCGCTTTTTTCCCTTCTCATCCACCCTTTCTAACTATCTATATGTCCACAATAGATCCCTTACTCTCTCCACTCTATCTCCATCTCCGTCTCTCTCCTTTTCTCTTTTCAATCGACGTCCCTTATGCATTCACTCTCTCCTTTCCTCCACTCTTTCCCTTTCTCTCTCTTCGTTCGTCTCACATGATCAAAGCGTACATTGAATCGATGCCTACTCTAGGAAGAGAAGAGAATGGTTGAGAGGATGGAGAAAGGAGGTAATAGAAAGAGGATAGAGAGAGAGTAGGTAGAGTGAGTGAGTGAGCAATCAGCTGATTCTCACCAACTCTCCCTCAGTCTCTCTCTCTATCTATACGCATCATTCTCTCCCGCAAGCCTTTGTTTCCTTACTTTCTGTTCGATTCTCAGTCTTCATTTCTTCTTCACCTCTTTGTCCCTATCATTCTGGAAAACTTCTTCGATTGCACTATCACACATCTCTTAACACGTGCACTCTTATCAAATCATCTTCCCTTTCGACCTCTATAAATTGGTCCCTCTTTATCTCACTCGTTCTTTATCTCTGTCTGTCTCTCAACCTATCCCTGTCATCATTATCCATCTCACAATCACGATTGGTACTACTTTCCCTTCCTATCTCATCGAATCTCCGTTCATTTCTTTCACTCATTGAAGAATACCTTCTTCTTTTAATACTTCGTGATTTACCCCAACCATTTCTTCAATCTTGATTCGGTCAGACCATATCGAATTAGTTGCGTTCTTCTCAATCTTTTCGTCTTCTATCGTAAATTACGTGCGATGCCTATATGGTCGAACAAATATTATTGTGTCTCGACGATATTTCTGTCACAGTCGAAAACGGAATGAAGGATGGGAGAGAGGGTAGTGGTGGTGAGGAAAGATAAAAAAAGAGTAGACCTGTTTGTTGTGCGTGCATATACCTATTGCCTCCATTCCTTTCTTGTGTCACGTGAATGACGTTTCATTCATTATTGCTCATTTTTATTTATTTATTTATTTATATTTAGTGAGGAGTCAATGAGCTTCTTCGATTTCAATCGTCCAAAGATGTTCGATGTGAAGAAGAAGTTAGGAATCGTTGAAAAGGACGAGAAACCACCGACAAAAGAGGGAGGGGAAGCATCATGTAAGTGTTATTTGTACATACTAATCATTGATTTCATCTCTACAATGAAAGATCAAATTGTTGCCGTACAAAACAATGGTTAACTGTCTATAATGGGAGGGTGTGTCAAAATAATACATCGGTAGTTTGCCATGTTAGGCGACCATAAATCTTAATTATTACCTATTACTTCATTATCATCACCTTCTCGTCACTACTACTAACTACATAGTTCATCATGTGTTTTGTTGTTATTAGTACATAAGAAGTAATGTGTTTTATAATGTGAATGAATCATATGGGAAGAGATAACGATTTCTCAATCAGATTATGATGCAGATTACATGGGAAAGGTGATGAGCATTGTAAACTAATCTCACAGACCATATGCGATAGAGTGTAGTCTGTGTGTACAAGATTGGTCAAATCATCTCTTCTTTCTTAATCTCTAAATAGCGTATTCCCTCGTGCATTTGTTCTGTTGATAGGAACGACTCTTTCGACTGTAGTCAATGGGTGTCCCTTCTCTTTATTCATTCCTCCTCTGCTGATATTGCAGAATACTGGTACATGTGGTCAATAAGATAATGATTCTCTACTCTAACAAGACACGTAAACAAGTCAAAACAATCTATCCACTCACATTAATTCTCTATTGAAATGCCAACATTTAAAATCGTATTTTGTAGTTAAAGGCTGTGTATAGAAGGGAATGTAACTGTCAACTGAACGTTAATGACAGTTTTTCGAGAATAGCTTGGCAAGCACATTTAATTTTTAATTTATAATAAAATGTTCTCAAGCTTTAAAAAATAACCTTGCATATCAATGCCAGTATCAAAGCCATGTTCATAAGTAATAATCGGAATGAAATAATGATAATATATGTTTTTAGATTCCGGTAATGAATCATGGGTGGAACTGGCCCCTTCACGTGGATCTCTATGTTCTTCAGTAGATGCAACAATGGTCATGGTCGACGATACGGGCCTCGATAGGAAAGACTCACGTTTGAGGTTAGTACACAGACACATTTTTACAGATCTTTCATTCTCATTGTACATTTAACTCCCGCTAGTTACCATAAATATCTTATTTTCTTCTATCTCTATGTTTGAATGATGTGCCGAAGTGGTAGAATACCACCTGAAACATGTTCTGAATATTCGCGGGAATATATTGTTCGAAGAGCATTGATGTGGGCGAAAACTGGCCTCTGTCACAATATTTCGACGGCGGTAATCGATACTCAACAATAGCATCTGTCCCGCAATCTTGTTTTGCATACGGCATCGGCCTCTTAACATAAAGTCTCTATATTACAATGCTCTCTCGTCTCTGTCTAGCTGTGCAAAGAAAATTGTCTTGGTACGTGGAGTTCAATTCGCTTCGAACATCTTTTCGACTAGGCCAAATGACAAACTTTGTAAGAGTGTGTTAATGGGGAGGAAGAATATTCCGTCGAAGTTGTAATCAATAGGAAAGATGAGAGACAACTACTAGTATCCACTCTTACTTACTCTTCAATCGACATTATCTCTACGCTTCATCTTCATCTTTTTCTCTTTCTCACTCAACGAAATGCGATCGTCCGTGACAGGACGTGTATAGAATGTAGGAAGTAGGGGAGACGAGTGGGATGGTGAGGAGGGATCACAGTCAAAGAGTAAGGGAAAACAACTAGTTGAGTAGCTAAGAGGGGTGAAGATAACGAAGCTAAGGAACAACGGACTGCGAAGAAAAGAAAAGAAGCGAATCGCTTGAGCAAATATGTTTATTTACTGGATAAGCAGTGCTTTGCGTACATATTTGTTTGATGATTTTTTGGCGAGCACATGATTTAGCCTTGTTCTGTCGATGAGAGTTGTACTAGATTCACGTGAACGTCAACATTCTCTTGAATGATTTGTCGTGGAAAAGAGAACAAAGAACAGTGAGAGAGAACCAATGGGAATTGATGCTTGATGACTTCTGAATTGTCTATCAACAAAATATGTATGATATTTACTCAATAGTTTGAATTAAATATACAACATACAAATGAAGTGAACAGGACAGGCAGATTTAACCAGTTACTTAATCAGATTATTCTTAATATTCAATATACAATATATTTTTATACTATATACAAATATAATATCCTCATTTCAGCCCGGTCTCAGTACAGTCTCCTCACATTGAATTCGAGAGCCTCGAGCAGGTGAAATACAAATTGGTGAGAGATATGCTGCCTCCAGGAAAGAACACTGACTGGATATGGGATTGGAGTAGTCGACCGGAATCACTACCGCCTAAGTATGTTTATTTATTACCTATCATCGAACATCAATTTTATTTATTAAGCTTAAATCAAATTTATGTGACTATGAGTAGTACCAATCTAGTGGGGTTCAGCAGGATTGGAATAATGTTTGCGAAAATATTTTGTGATAGTAATAGAGATTTTCCTATTCAATGTGTGGAAGAAATTATAATACCATATGTATAATAAATTTTGGTCACAAATATCGTCGAGATTGTAATTCAGGGAATTTTTTATAGTTCATGTTCTTCTAGCGTCGACCAATGAACCATGCGTTGACATCTTAAGAATATTTGGGCTGTCTAGTCTTTTTATCAGTTCTTAGCTCTTACCGAAGATTAAACTATTATCGATACTTCCTCTGTCGTATCTGTGATTGTAATGACGATAGTGTGATGAAAGTGTTATGATTAAGAATAAACGGGATTGATACATACTGAGATGATGAAGAAAGAAAAGAAGGGAAGAGGGTTTGAGGGTTGAGAGAGAGACGGAAAAGAATCGAGTGAAGCAATGATTGATGGATGATTTCTTATCTCTAGGAAGTCAGTTTCATTGGATGATTTGTGTGATAAGGCAATTATTGAACATAATTTCTCCATCATTTAACACGTATTGCACTGAGAACGATTTGGTCTCCAATCAATAACAATGATAAATTTATTGCTATTGAAAAAAAACTTTCATCAATTAGATAAGAGTGATGGAAAATTATTTAGACTAGATTATGCTATACAAAATGCTAACTAAAATTAAATAAAAATCAGTGATCGTAAAAATTGATAATATATGATAATTATTTAAAGGGTTTCAATTCCAGATGTGTACGTATGCGTCAATATGGAAGTAATCTCACCACTCCTCCCAATTCACCTGAGCCCGAACTTCTCGCAGCGTTTCCCATTGAGAGAAAGGATCGTCAGTCATATCTCTCAATGAATATCTTTGTTGGTTTCATCGTTTCCAATCTGGTCACTCTCGTCATTGGAGCCGCTATTGGGTATGCTATCTTTATTTATTCATTTATTTATTACTCAAATTACTTTTCAAAGAATGCACAAAATCAAATAGGTCATCAATCGTAGTTTTACTATAATAAAAAACGATAGAGCTCATTGATTCCGGAGAATGTAGTTATACACAAACGCAATATGCAAAAATCCTGTTATATTCGTCTAGTGAATGGTCGTTATTCTTGCATCTAGTCGATTAAATGGCAGAATAGTTAGCGAAAACATGCCATATCCACGAATGTTTCACATGCATTGCCTGTGTTATTTAAGAATACGTCGAATCTTTTGGCAAAAAGTGACAGGTCATAAAGTGTCAACTATTGACGCAGATCAATTCACAATTTCGTTTATCAAATATGATGTAAACATTCGCAAGCTCAGTCAAAATATAACAATAATCGATTTTTGTTTTCTAGTATCAAATCTGACACAGTGCACTAATAAAATCAGCTACAATAACTGGGAAAACGAGTATCGGAAATGAGGTGGAGAGTAATCCTATGAATTATGCAGATTCGCTGTATGCCGTCGTCTCGCGAAGCAGAAAGAGATCTAATGGATGCGACTGATCGACACTTTCGTTAATCACCGAATACTCACCATCTTCCACTTTGTATATGGTAGATTTTACATAATTGTAAGATATTTTATTTGTCTCGTCGTACACGCAAACGTATTTCATTCTTGTGTTGACCAGATCAATCGATATCCTATCGATTGATTTGCATCGTACATTTGTACATAATGTATACATTCTCTCTGTTATTCACTATTGCCGTCGTTTCCATTCATTCATCCTAATATCAACAACCCACAATCCACCCTAAGATGAGGCATAACATCGGCGTATTCTCGGCTGGTTTCCTATTACCATAACTTCATCTCTTCGTTTCCTTTCCTTCATTCATTCTATTCAATTGCTCCGAACACGGGCGGTAGCGTTCCTATCACTTCTCGATTGTCGTCTCTCACACATTTGCATTCTCTTTCTGCTTCACGAGAATACCTTATTTTCTCCCTTATTCTATATACGACAAAAAAACAATAATTCCTATATTATGGCTCGGATATTGTGGACCTAATGGAATAAAGACAATGAAATCTAATCGTATGGCTAGACTAAACAGTACATCTATTATAGCCCCTTGTTGAAGAAGACCTTAGACAGGTTCTTGTTCAATAGTTTCTCATATGAATCGGGTTCATATTTCTTGATGGTCTCAACGTCGATGGAAGATTGTTGAGGGAAGAGCGCACATCCAACAGGAACCATTGCTCCGTAGCTGAAAGAATGGAGTTAGCTTATTTACAGGAGTAGCCATTCTTTCTGTTTACTGCCTGTCTTCTATTGAATCGGACAAGGCATGTGACTAAGATATTGCTTCGAAATACAGACATCGCTCCATGACGTTACTATTCTATTTTCAAAACTTTACTATTAAAAAATTGATGTATTCTTGACTACCTAAATAATTCTGATACATGAAGTAAAAGATTTTTAAAAAAAACGAACATGACAAAGGTGAGGACGAGTTGTACGGGAATATTTAGTGTCCGAATGTTCTTCACGAACCATTCCTTCTTCAGCAGACGTTCAACGATGATTGGTGTGAGGACTGAATAAATATTCATTTTTCGCATCATAATGATAGCCACATACATCGCAGAATATTGTGACAATAACTAGCACTGTTTCTATATTCTCTATTTCGTCTTTCTATGAAATGATTCAGATAATAACGATAAAAATCATGATTACTCGCTGCTAATTATCAAGAGATCAGAAAACACTAACGTACTCATGGTAGGAGCGACGATGACATTTCTCGAAAGAACAACGAGAGATACTCCTTTGTATGCTGCTAATTTGCTTGTTCCAATGACATTTCCTTCTTTGTCCGTCACAACGATGCCATTCTTGAGCTCACTGCAAATTAAGGGATTCTTGAGAGCACCGCGTCGTTTGTTATTGATCTCAGAACAATGAACATTCGAAAATTAGTGGTACAGCAGGATAAAAAAGCCAGGAAAAAGCTCACTTCTGTCTCATCATGGGAATATTGATCGCGTTGGCGACGGCTACGGCTCCGAGAGGAACCATTCGCTGTAGAGTCTGGCTAACCTGGAAATAATGCTGCGTAGTTAAATTTAAAAATATTTGGTTATAATTATATGTACAATTACAATCTTTTCTTGATTTATTCTATAGGCGTATATAGTTCAGTTGCGTAGAGAATTAAGCGAGTAAGATATGTAAATATGTACCTGTTTCTTAGCAACATATGCCTTGAGTCCCATGGCCATCGAAAGTGCTCCACCGACGGCTGTTCCATATGCAGTGACGAGGTCCTACAAATGTAATATTATTGATAACATTATTTATTACATCATTATATCAGTCAATCGCTCTTGTTTAATTTTCGAAAAAAAAATCAACATTTTTTTCCATTTTTTGAAAGTTTGTGTTATTTTTTTAAAATTCCCATATTTGCATGTCAAGATGAGCTCACTGATGTCTTTAATTCGCTGTTCGCATTTCGATTTGTGTAGTTGACGAGGGCATTGAACGACTGATTTGCCCATTGCCAGAAGAGAACAGCGGGCGTTGATTGGTACCTGACAGTGACCACACATAATTATCATTGCGACGAACTTAAATTGTATATTTTGAGCTCTTATGAAACATAGATATTGATAACTCTCTAATTGAAACTATTAGCTTTAAAAGAGGAAATGATGTCGACAGAATTAATATGATAAACTAACCAAATCATCATGGCTCCACACAGCATTGTTCCTCCCCATGCATTGAAGCACATTCGTCCTCCTATATTCTGTAGTTCTCCCGTATCCGGATGAAAGGCCGATCCTACCAATCGTTGTGCACGATAAAGATCCTCCATCTTCGTATTCGATGGCTCTCTTTTGGCTCTGAATAGTATTACCATTACTGTTAAAAGATCATGACGTACTCAGGATTAATTGCAACAAAATGTGCACGGTTATTGCTGCTTATTGATGTAATGCACTTTAACGTTATAAATTCGTACATATATCGTCTTCCAAATTGCAACATCCTAATTCAATAACAGCTCACTTGTAACTGTCTACTAAGAACTTGGCCGCCATGAGTTCTTTCGTAGTACAGAATGAGATAGAAGGATCAGTGATGGAGGCGAAGTGTCGTAATCGACCATAAAATGTTGATTGATCCCATCTGGGCTTATCAAGATCAATGCGATCAGACATCGTTCGCCTACAATAATCTAGAGTTACCGTAGATTCATAACAACATTAAATCCACTGGGGTGTTCAGTCTACGAGGCGGTACGGTAATATGTAGAAGTGATTACTGTATTGAGCATTAATCAGTCGAAAAGTCTTGAGACACTCTAACAGGATGTGGATAGCCATTAGTTGTGTACGCAATCAAGGAATTGTCTTAATACAACATTTTAATCTATTTCTGCTTTGCATCTTTCAAAAAGTATTCGAGTATAAACACAAAATAGGAAGCGTAAAAGCTAGACACATTGTTCAAATAAATAAATATATATTTACTGTTACAAGCATTTCTCTAATGAAAATTACAAATGTATGTGAATGAATGGTAGGCATATTGGGAGAAGTATTATCTACGAAAGTTATTGCAATCAATCGATGAGATAAAACGAAAGAGAAAGATAAGAGACAAGGAGGCAAAAAAGGGAAAATGATGAGAAGAGAAGGGGGATGAGAGAGAGAACCGGCATTAGAAATCGTCAGTAGTCCTACACTTAGAAACGGTTTGAAAGAGTTAGCGTAGTGGGCTATAGCTAGACGGGAGCAAAATTGGTATGAATAAAAATATGTTTAAAAAAAGATTTATGCGCACGTTGCTGTGGAAAAATATCGCATATACATAAATCTTTCGAATGATTCATAATCAAAATTCGAATTACTGGCGACCAATTAAGAGCGATGACACTCCGAAATAAAATCGGGGAAGAAAACAATAAAACACTAATCGTAGGCTCATATTTGGTGTGTCTGGTCTCTAATCAATAATTCGATGTGTGGGTGATCTAACTATAAGAGATGAGAAGATGAGTAGGATGTATGGGGCACATTTCATGATTAGGCACAATATCAATGGAGAGAATGTGAATGAGAGAAAGCTATGGGCTCTAAACAATATCTCCTGAGGCACGACTGTAGGGGACAGAAAGGTATCAGGGGGGGGGGGGGGGGGATCATACACGAATATGGTAGGTTTAAGGAGGAGAATACCAACGATGTATAGAAGGGCGCAAAAGGAGTTGGCTATAGTTAGTACACACCAGTATGTATAGAAGAAGATGAATAACATATACGATGAAGAGGGCTTATGGGGATGAATGTGGCAAAGCATAGGCAAATCACGATAAAGTAAGGATGAATATATTTAATGGGCAACGGATGGGTGAGAGGAAAGAGATTTGCTAGAGGCGTCAGAATGGTGGAGGATGTGCCTCAATGAATTGATTTAACTCTGTCGATTGAAAGGGCAGACATAATTGGCCGGAAAGATTCCCTTCTTGTTATTCAATTGACCTTCCCACCAATTCTGGTCGTCCTTGTTCACCACTGAAAGCATATAAATTAATATCTTCATTATTTTCTAATATTTATACTATGATTGATCAAAGTTCACTGATTGACGTTCATGTACATTGGTTGACCCCCTTCCTTTAGTATGTGTATAGAGGCTTAGTGAAAGATGGAGTCGAATGCACCAAGAATCATTGTGAAATACTCTCTCTCCCTCATTTATTCAACCTTCTTTCGCTTATAGTATCTCGGGATTTTGCATCGAATCTATCTCTCACGACAGGGAGGAACGATAGAATGAGAGATACGAGAGAATGTATATTATCCACGGACACTCGTTGATGACTCACATGTTATGATTTCTCCTCGCTTGAATGCGAGTTCGCCTTCTTCTTGAGGATTGAAATCAAAAAGAGCTTGAACGAATTTCGTCTCCAGATCCATATCCTTGAGCAGAATCGTCTGATTACGGGATACTGATGAGGTCCTGATAATGATAAATATATTATTCATTTATTTACTACACTGTAATTATTTCATTAATTGATTTATATATATAATTTTAGATTAAGTTGAAAAGGGCGAAGTTCAGCGAAAATCGAAAGTGACTATTCGTCAAGGTTTACGCATAAAATGATCGGAATGGTGTGAATGACTCATGTAATCCATATCAGAGAAGGAAAGAGACAGAGAATGAACTCGTGACTTCCGATTGATAATAGTTTCACCTATTCGTCATCCATACAATCAACTTATCGTTGGCACCACGCTCGATAGAACGAATTAATAGTTGGTTGCATGCTTCACGACTATCCCATAAATATATTGTATGAGTAATAGAATATTGTGGACTGTTTAAGCTACTAATACAACTACCGATATAGTTTCAATAATACTATGTAACCTATGACTAAACATGTTCAAGTGATGCTGCGCACAGTTCTGAATAATATTACTTTATCCATTCTTTCGATTGCTAATCTCTGTATCAACATAAGAATACATATTTGTGTAAACTGATAGATTACAAATCCATCTGTCGCGAAATGGACTTCTCTTATCATTATATCCTCACCTGTGGTAGTTGACGAGTTCATTTAGACTACTGAACTTGACGACCCATAGATAGTACTTGCCCGTGTTGTCCCTCAACACTTTGAAGTGCTGGATACGATTCTCGAATCTGCAATTGAAGCTTATTAGGGGCGAGTCTGGTCGAGACAAAATGACAGGAAAGAGGGAATAACCAATCGAGCTCATGTCAACTCTAAGCCAATTCATCCATCTCTCTCTCTCTGGATGTGGTGTAATTATACCAATTGAGGCAGCCATGCTATACTATGGCTATGGTCGTTCAAGACGGAACTCCGTAGTGTGTATAAGCTCAATTGTCTATTAGATACTAGAAGTGGATCATTATTGATCTTGATTGCCAAGAACCAGTTAAAAGCTCATACCGTATTCCCCAAATTCACCTGTGTCTAATACTAATACTAATACTATATCTAATATCTCTATCTATAATATCTATATGTATTATATCTAATACTTTTCAGCATCTAATGTCCATAAATAAATTTCAAATGGTTACAGTCAGATCATGATAGACGGAGCACTTACTTCACGGATATGGAGAAGTCTCCAGGTGAGGATTCACACTGTCGGACCAAGAAGGCACCATCATGTGTTCCTTGCTTTCGTAGGAGAACTTCGGCATCCAATCGAGAGATCTTCCCCAGATACCTTCAAATATAAAGTATATTATTCTTTTAATCAAAATAGTTCTTGTCACTATCATTTTGCTCGTTTCAATGCTAGAAACATTCTGAAACGGCAGATGAATATCGCTAATTAATTATTAAACCTGTCACTATCTTATATTTAGCTGTTCTTTATCACACCTATTATCTTTATTACACCGCCTTTTAATTCCCCTTATTGCTGAAAAATTCCTATGATTCATACAATGCCCCTATATCAATATTTTGTTCCTATTCCCTATATCGTCATTCCCTCATTTGTTTTGCCTGGATCCCTTTTTATTCATCAATAACAGAGGATGACTCATTCCGTCTTGTAATAAACGATATTTATCCCCTGGGTCTGGGCTAATATTTCCAAAAACAGTCATTATTGTCATTATCTGCTACCATCTGTGCTTTCAAAGTGGGCTCGTGGTCTCTGCCCTTCATCGTTCAAAAGTCATTCCCGTCTAACTATAAGGAAATGGTCATGAAAGAATCCGATACTCTGCACCCATAGTCATTTAGGTCTCTCCTCACTCTCTACTACTCTATCCTTCTTTTAGCCTTCTCTCGCAATCGATCAAACCACCGACAATTCGATCGATATGTTATGGCTCATATATTATGAGCGGAGACATAATAACCGATGACATCCTTATCATATTTTCTCCCTCTCGTCTCTTGAGGTCATATGAGTAGAGAGAAAAGGAAGAAGAACAATAACAGGTGGGCTATGGGGGTAAGAGGAGAATCTCATTGAGGACCAGAAGAAGATGAGAGATGGAACGATGGGTTACGCAATCGATGACCTACCAATTGAAGAGGACCAAGAGAGGAGGAACAGTTGTAGATTGGTCATATTAGTACATGTGTCTAATCTGTCTATACATTGAAAGATTAGACAACTGTCCCCATCGTCTATATACTAAGTATGTTCTTCATTACTATTTTTGTCTGAACAGTTTACAAATACAAACCCTATTCACCACGGTTTATATAGATCGAAAAAGAGTCTCTGGTAAATGGTGAATATTAACTAAAGTCAGTTAAAGCAACTGATGTGTATAATATATAATATAATATGATATGGTTGCATTATCTGTATATATATATATATATACCATACCATGAATGATCGTGCATCCTAATATAGTTGGAAGGGACGAAACCCTCAATTCCTTCACATTCTGCCTTGAACCAATGAGGGTCCTCATCCTTGTTCAGAATCTGCATTGAATCTCATTAAATCCTCCGTTGGGACAAGTATAGATCCCTCTTGAGACTACGAGAAGAAGTATTACTCTGCCTCACTCTAATCTCTCGTGTCATTCTTAGTCCTTCTCTCTCTTATCTTGATACTTGATCACATCCCTTTCTCTTCGTCTCAACTAGTGCCCATTACTAGAGCGAACGAGGCAAAAGAAGACGAAAATGGACCAGAAGAAGACGAAGAAAAAAGAGGCGAAGAAGAGATTGCAATCAGACCCTATACAAGTGGACCGAAGAAAAAAGTAAGATGAGAGATAGGATGAATGTGGGACCAGTATATGCAGAACGGCTATAGTCTATTGTCAATAGTATTACATCGTCTTTTGTCACTCATCCTCTCTCTTCACGCTTCAACTCTTTGACAACCAGAATGAGCCCTTGCCTAGTGGCAAAAAGTGATCGTACCTTCAGCACTTGTCCTCTCTTGAAGCTGAGCTCGTCTTCCGCCGTAGCATTGAAGTCGTGCTCAGCCGTCGCCTCCATAGTCGAGACTGAACAAAATAATTTAACTTAAGAGACTTAGCAAGTTAAGGCACGACTTAGCACGGTCATAAAAGAGCCAATTGTATAAGAAAAGTGAAGGTGTTCTTAGTTAGAAGATTGATGAGTTCTCATTGCAAAGTTAATAAAGAAAAATTGTGTACCCTGCTTGAACTTTTGCAGAATTTGAGAAGTAACAAAAAAGACTGTGAAATGTTCAAGAGAGCGACATTACTAATAGGGAAGGAGGAGTGACTATGATTGAGATATCATCTATACAATATAGAACGATGAAGGGATGACGGGGAAAGAGAAAGGGGAATGGTCAGACGAGGTGGTTAGAGAAGGTGAGCGGAGAGATAAGCAGAGGCAGAGGTGACGAGGAGAAGAAAGACGATAGAAACACTGATGGAAGGGGAGAGAATCGGCCATGGTCTTTGTCGTTTGCTTATCGGCCAAAGCAATCCACTACAGACTAACTTCATTCTCTGTGCTACATGATCTATGATCAAAAATGTAAATGTTGAATAAATCTCATCGTAGTCTCCATTAGAGAATGAATCATTGAATTGAAATGTGAGAAGAGGGCAGAGATAGGGAGACGGAAGAAGGGGAAGCAAAGATGTGGCGGTGAAAGAAGAAAGGGGGAAGTGATTTAGGTGAAGAAAGAAGAGATATGTGTGTGAGAGGGAAGGGTCATTCGGAAAGTAAAGAGGAGAGGTTGTGAAGCAAGGTGTACTATAGTACGAATTTTATGTATGCTACAGAATACGTGACTAATTAGGTCTAAGATAAAGTAATGATGAACTAAACTCTATGGATTTTGCAAACGGATGGAAAGAGTCAATTCATAAAAAGCGAAGAAATAAGTCTTTTCCGATAGCAAAGACATCTAAGATGGTTGAACGAAGGGCGGAGCAAAGGGAGACCGACATTCGTTTTCCTATTGAGAATGTGTGCACAAACAGAATCTATCCGTGTATTTGAACTATCGGAGGAAAGAAGGACACGAATACGAGAGCGGTTGGTTAAGGAACGATCGTTGCAAATGAACAAAGGGTAATTTCGGAAGTAGTAATGATAACAACTATCAAATATTTATCAAAATAACCATGAAGCAGTTGATCGCTATATTTAAGGAATAAATCACAATTATTAATAAAGAATCAAACACTAACAAAATGTTAGCCTGATTGAAGAGAGTAAACATAAGAGGCAGAAATAAACAAAAGCAAAATAGTAAATAGTAGGAAGTGGGAAAATTATGGCAGGATAGGGCACGCAGCGCGACCGCTACGCGCGATACTCATCCGCTCCCTCTCCCTATTGCTGTCCCTCCTCTCGGGCTCTCTCACTCTCCCTACGATCAATCCACACGGCGCGAGGTTCAAATGGGCAGGGGAGTGGGTGTATTTACCCTTGCGCCGTGGGTGTTACTTATTATTCGTTGAGCAAACATGCTGTGGAATTATTAAATAACTTATTAAGGGACGGTATCTCTTGGAGACTTATACGTTCTAATTCGCGGGGCATCCCCGCGAGGAAGAGTTGAACTAGAGCATTTCAAAGAAATCAGTAAAAATCACAACCCGATGGTATACGAACCCTTCAGGCACGGCGAAAGAGAGCGCCCTAGACCACTGACTTGGATATTCCTTCGTTGGAAAGTGATTGTCTGTCCACGATACATTTGCATAGACGGGTTATATTATAAGGAAGCACAGATAGTCCATATGTAAATCAAATTTCGATTTGCATACACTGTATTAGCATGAGATTTGCATCAAATAACGGTGCTCCAGCGTGGAAATCAATCGCACATTCCTTAAACTAGAGTATGATAGTCCGTCAATTCGTCATGGGATAAAATTTCACTTTCGAATATTTTCGGCATTTCAATTAATATATTTATGGGAAACTCTCAATTTAAGATATATCTGGATACATAGACAGACTGGCTAATATTATAAATATGTAAACCATATACATATTAGGCTCACCATGTTTATCTTTCAGGGCTGTCTATTTCATATTGTTTTGCATAAATGACAATCTCTAGGTCTTTATTCATCGTCTCATAAATAATATACTTCAAATGTTTAATAATATCATTATGCAGTCAACTGACTCAACGAAATATATCAAAACAATTACAGAAAATTCAGCAGGCTGAGAAACAGCCTTTTGAAATAGCGCATATTGCTATCAATATCTTATATCCTCCCTTCCTTCTTGATGGTCTTTTTGTTTGTAATGCAAATAATTTTCACCTTTATTTGTTTATTATCTTACTAATGTATCTAATACTGGATGGGAAAAATAGTTAACATAATTGAATATTCTAATATTCCACACATTAGATCCTCAAAAACAAAACAAAAAACCTTTTTTGGTGATCTATTTGGTAATGTGCTTCATGTTCTATCGTAAATTCTCCAGTAGTCGGTAGCAGGGTTGTGTGGAAAATACTTTTCGGAAGAAATCGAAAACGCTATTTTGCGGTCCCGGAAAACCCGAAAAATGAAAACGAAAAATGAAACAAAGCACTTTATTTTACAATTTATTTCGGAAGCAATCAAAACGAACATAGTAATGATCAAGAACCATGTAGTATCAAATAATATAATAATCATATAGAAACAAATAAACGAATTAAAGTAGCTTAGAATCCTAGGAGTGGAATGTTCAAGTTGATGGACAACAACGCTATAGACGTCATTGTGATCATCATTAGCAAATCATGGGTCAGAAATATGAGACAAAATAGTCAGATAAAATGAATAAAAACTTCAAATGTTATTTTTAAATATATATTTTCAGATTATAATTTCCGATTTTCCGACCTTTTCCGAATTTTTCCAACGAAAAAAACGGATTTTTTGCGGCAGGTATGTATGTGGCACGTATCTCGCGGGATATGTTGCATTACTGTTTGCAAGATATGATAATGTTCGCATCTCTGTTCATCACATTCTCTGAATGTTAATAGTTAAAATTGTTTATATTCTCCTTTGGATCCATCTATCGGCTCGTGTAAATATATGAATCAATTCATCTGATAACTCATTACATTATCTAATGCATACCACAGATTCGACGATCTAATGAAGGTAGAATAAGTGAGTCTGAGATTGATGGAATCATCAAGACATCGAGTTATACAGTGGTAATATATTATACAAATGAGTATCCTAAAATCAAACCCCAAGCAAAATTTGATTTCTGCATCGGCAATCCCCTCTCTCAAACCTAGGAAAGCGATAGATTATGTCATTTCTGAGGGTTTTAAATTTGCTCGGGGTGTCCTTTAAGCGCGCATGCATGATACGCGAAAATAGATTTAATCATAACTTCGGGATATGTGCAGGGATCGGCAACATATAAAAAAATACTCATCTTTAAATGTATAATAGTACCTTACTGTAAAGAAAACTTGGTAAGAACACTGGGGCAAATTATTTTGAACTGTTTCCCACACAGATATTTGTCATACTGTAGAATCTCATGCCGCATATTATCGCAAACTGAAGAATGTTATGCAAATCTAATACATTGTTTTGAACCTCTTAATTATCTTTTTAGCATATTTATTTATTTGCATAACCTTTATATCATTACAATTTGCTTAAATGGCGCGTTACCTCTCTCAATGGCCTCTTCATTGCGCACACTATTTCTCTGTTCTCTAACAACAAGAAAGCATTGCGCGTCTAAGAGACCATTGAGAGAGGTTACGCTCCCTTTAATTGGTATGAAACAATTCTAACGTCATCAGTTCCTCTTGAATAAATCTATTCAAGTTTTCACTCAAGGATGGATATCTTTTCCTATCTTATTTCCCCTTTCATATAACTAACTCTTTTATGAAGAATTGAGTGATTCATATTTTTATTACCAATACTCATTTGCCTTGCGCTGTTGTTAAATTACACGTGGCATTTGTAATATTTTTACATAACATACGGAAGAGGTCACATTATTCTATTCACCTAAACATTGTTCACAATTTATTTCGATGATTACAACTAGTATAATGCCCATTTCATCTCGAGAAAATGATAGATTTATGATGTATTTTAGCGTGTTTGTGACACCCCAAACTGAGGGGCACTGAATGTTAATTTTGATAAAGTGTTTAAATTGTAAATTGTGATATTTTCCCATTAATGCATGATGATAGCTCTTCTTTATTATAATTAACACTTCCTCCTTATAACGATGAGATCGATAAAGATAAAGGAGAATAATGCAAATACTGTTAAGGAAAGTAAGATAGTCATTAAAAATACAGGCAATATGGAGATAGTAAATGCGGGATTGTTCAGATTTCTATGAAAGTTGTGCAGTCTTGTTTCCCAATCCAATCATATACAGTTTTCTGCAATTAATAAATATAAGAGAAGTAGGAATGTACAGAGCTGACCGATATTTCATCATCGACTTTTTGTGAGTATCCATTGTTGATCGCCCATATTATAATACCGTAATGACCTGAGAATATTCAGCCACTGTGTTTTAAACAAATAAGCATCAAAGTGAAAATTTTAAAAAAAGACTAACCACTTCTAAAAGCCAATTCTAGAGGAGTATATCCTTTTTTATTCTTCAAATGTTTATCGAACTAAATTTAAATATGGTAGACCACGAAAATGAGTTCAAATTGTAACCTCGATTAAATATCTCACAATCGACATCCATCCGTGCATACAAGCATAGTGCATGGCTGTGTTGCCATCTTTGTCTCGCTGAAGAGGTTAAGATATGAGCGGGTCAGTGTATATATAGTATTATATATTGGTACATGACAAGTGGAGAATCCCGCTCGAATCAGAAAATCGACAGTACTGTCCTTTCCATTAAGAACAGCTAGCAGCAATGGACTTCTGTCAGAGATACAACATTACGTCATCTATGCATGACATTAATCAATTTTAAGACAAACCTTTGATGTTCATCGACGATTGATTTGACGTTTTGTTTTGTTGTAAGAATTGCACACAAATTAAAATTATCGTTTATAGCTGCGATCTGAAAATGAATAGTACACACCGTTTCACTCTAACACAAACCATGAGAGCTGTCCGATTGTCCGAATCTTTAATATTCAAATCAATCAATGGGTAGCGAACGAGGCTCCCGAAATTTGAAAGTCTGCAGTGACTATGCATGCGATGTAAGTTCATTCTTCGAGCTGACCCTTTATAGTATGGTGCATAATGGAGAGGCGTTCTTCCTCTTCCATCTCGTGCGTTTACCAATGATTTATCCTTACGCTCAGCTGAAACAAAGCATTGAAAAAGTAAGGCAATGGTTTACTATATTAATTACCATCATCTTCATCTTCAGTTAGCTTGTCCCGCTCCTCTATTGCAGCGAGAAGTATCTATAAATTGGAGAGATCAATCACAATTAACGGGGCCCGGAAATCGTGTTTATAGCCAAGGCAGCAGAAAACACATCTTTCTTTCATACCTCAATAAGCTACTATTGCACATACCTTGATATTCTCAAATCTGCCAGTTCGAACTGCTATATGAAGCGCGGTCTCGCCCTTATTGTTCTTTTCATCAACACCGAATTCCTTTGACAGCAGAAACTTTAGGGCGACGTCAGTATTACTACACGCGGCATAGTGGATGCAGCCCCTGAGTATACAACATATGTGAATCGAGTTCAGCGACTAGATCAGTACCATCCATCTTCATCTTTCACAGAGAACAGGGAGGAATTGCTTGCATCTAACCACTGAAGGACAGTGTCGTCTCCTTGAACACACGCAACATGTTGGAGAGTGATCTTCTATAACAAGTGATGATTATTTCACACAAAAACTTTAAATATGAAACTAAACTTGAACAGCGCGAATTCTCTTTTCAGGTTCTCTCTTTTTGATTGAAAAAGAAATTACTCTAAAAGATACCTCAACAGTATTACTCCGTTCCATGAGAGACATGCTATTCAAATGCTCTCTAGACTTTCTGAAATACAATACTATTATAATATTGTAAATAATGTAGCGCTCATCATATTCAGTACCTCAGTACAGACAATTGAGGTAGAGTAAGAGCATTTTTGTCCGATACTGATGGGTGAGTGGCCAACGCCAATGCGAGATCCGCATTTCCACATCGAAGAGCATGCACAACATAGTTTGGATAGTCATCGGACGAGTACAATAGTCCTAACAATCAAAAATTTCTTTCAATGGTTAGTGTTCTAGTGACTACCATCGATATCTCCCACTGGACCATTCGGTATATCAGGTTTAGGATACAGCGACGACAGCTCATTGTGGATCTGATTCTCTACTGAAGAAAAGGTTCGATAATTTAGAAAGCAGAGAAAAGTGCAAACTGAAATCTGATCCGGCTCTGAACAAATCGATCATAGAAGAGATGATTCCTCTCTCGATCAGCGTCTTCAGTAGTGACTGAAATTATACGATCGTTGATTCATTGAACCATTTTTACCTCTCTCATTTCCATATTCAACTCGATAGTATCTGGTGGCTGGAATGGATAATATTAATTTGTCTTAATTTGCAATTGTTCTGGACAAGACCACTCATTCAATTACTTGTTTAGGTTCGAGTAATGCCTCTTCGACAACCCGATCTTTATTAGCGATATACAACTGAAGAACTCGTAGAACCATCATGGGATCGCCTGATAACAAGATATGACTATGTTATCATGAAATTAAACGTGAAATGTACTTGACATAAATGACTCCAAGAGTGCACACTGATCACTATCATGTGAATAACGATATATCAACGATTTTCCTGGCATTCTTAAATTATCACTTATCTTTTCTGCCACCGATTTAATCCTATTTGTTTCATTCATCTTCATAAGTATGATTACTGGAAGTCGATAAACCTTTCATGAGATGCTAATTCATGGATTCTCTTATAATCCTTTTTCTCTATCGCTGATCGGAGAAGATGGGGTAGTGAACGAAAAGAAACATATTCTGTGTCGAGGGCGAGAGCTATCTGAAACACTTCAGCACTATTTATAGTTAATTTGGTACTCTGAAGATTTCAGTTTTCCTGTTATCATGAAGCATTGCTGTTTAGTCCTTACTGTTACAATTTCATTGGTTGTCATTTTTAAATGTTATGTGTCCGGTTACGAATCATAATTTCGTTTTTTGTATACATGTTTCCGTAACTAGGTGAAATATGTCAAACTACTCTTCCTCTCTCTCTCGAATACAAACACGAAGGTAATGGGATTACAGATGATAAGCGGCTGATATGACGCAAGTGTACCCATTGCGATAATCACAACAAAAATTGATTGTTCTACCGATTACCTGTTTCAGATTAGAGAATAAACCAGGTTTGCTTCTCCTTGTGAACATTTCTCTTGAATATACAATCTGCAAGTAATAATCATCATAATTATGTGTGGTAATCTCTCGAATATACCTTCGCTCTCTGTTCCTTGCTGTGTATTCTGGACGATCTTCTGATTTCCTCATTTTCAACTTAATTTGCCATCGTTTAAAAAAATCGAATATTAATCCAGACTTTCGGCGCGACTCGCGGGCGAGTTGTTGTTGTTTGTCTCGACACGGTCGCGGACGCCTTAACATACGCGCGCGCGAGTCGTGAAAAGTTGTTTAGAAGAGTAAAACAAAATGCCTGTGCGCGACCGAACTAGCTACCAATATCTCAACGCTTCCCAATGAGCCATCGAAGGAGGAATAGTTTCGGGAATTCAAGAAGCTGGTAAAACAATAAGTTTCGTGAGACTTACAACATAACGCGCACAATTCACATTTCCTCATAAGCCCGTGCGACTATAAATTATCCCGCGGCCGAGATAAAAAGATACCAGAGAGATACAAAAATGGAGTGAAATAACAGATAAATATAGATAAAAAGATCTTGTGGGATTGATAGAAATAAACGGGAGAGGGGGGATAAAGGGGAGGAGGGGAAGTGCGGCTCGAGTAAGTGCTTACCCTTCTTTGGTGCGTCGTTAGCAGAACGAGAAGTCCCTTGTCTCGTTCGGGCCATTTTATAATAAAATAAGAAGGGAATTGGTTGATAAAGTCGCTCGCTATATAGAGTTTGGAATAGTCCTTAACATGTTCTGACTTGTGTGTGTTTGTTTGTGCTTGATATCAATTCCCTCTTTCCCTCTCCTCTCTATCATGCTTCATAAACACATTGAGGATGAAAAATGAGTGATCATTATTACTAAAAACGTATAATATATAGGGTATCTTCATTTTCACACTTTCGCACATATCCCATTAACGTAATGGACATATCGAAAATTCCACATAACACTCCGCTAGAGAATTCCGTTTTGAATCATACTAAATGTAATTCAGAAGATAATTGTCTTATTGTACATGGCCTTGATTGAATAATTAGTGTAATATTGCGCTTAATCCATTCTTGCTGATGCTTCTGATTTCACAGCTTAATGGCACACCTTGGGCTAATTTTGCTCCGATCTGACCACAACTCTCTCGTAGACAACGAAAGCGAGAGAACAATGCCAGAGCGGAGAGTTTCAAATTAGCTCGGGGTGTGCCTTTAAAGATCAAGTATATTTGTATTATTATACTAACACTTGGGAGGCATTCATTATTTCGAAATCGTAAACGGTAACATACTATTAGCCTCATAAATATATTCCCGGAACTTTCAGTTCTTCTTCTCTTTCGCCCTCTACAATTCCTTTCTTCCGAGATCACTTATTTCCCGAAATTTTAATTAAAGGAAATCATTGTCTCACCCCTCCATTGCTAGGTTGAATGTGCAGATACAGAGAAGAATGGATAGACTCTATTCTCTTACTTTGATGTTTCTCTTCCATTTGCATCCAATTTCCAAATCAAATGGACAATCCTGCTAAGGACTACCTAATTCTGTCATATTTTATAATGGCATTATCAAAAATCACGAGATCATCATCTAACAATTGTAAGAATGTCACCTTTACTAGGTTTCACCTCTTCCTCGTAGTTATACCCAAGTATCTCATGTTACTTCGATCGAAATGTCTCATTCTCATTTGATCTAGAAAAAACTTCCTTTTTCACACAAACACACACCCAATTTCTCTTAAAATTTTATTGGTCTATGTTCGAATCGTTCCCTTTCGCTTTATTTTCATAATATTATTTTTCTTATATTTTAGAGTTATATATTAGCCTTTTCTTATTTTGTCGAACCGTGATCATAGGCAAAATATATGGTCCAACATTATATTCAAAGATACCGGTAATATACAGCACGATCGAGTTTTGAACACGCTCACAACAGCGTATGGTGAATTTGCGTGCATCATTCACTTCCACTATCTATGAATATTTTCGATTCTCAAAGTCCTAATCGTTTCTTCGTACTAAAATTTCATTGCAGTTAAAAAAAATTGATAGCAATGGTCTGAAAATAGATGGGTGTAATGTATGTTTTGAATCGTAATTTTTCAACCACCTCAAGAAATAATGTACAAATTAAAATACGAAATGAGAAAAAGCAAAAAAAAGCGCTCGTAAGATAAATATTCAAAAGCTACAGTACACCCGACCATTTTCGGACTACTTTAATTTGTGTTTTGACAAATTTTTAGCCAAACAAGCACTTGATAACACTGACCCTAGCGATAAAGACTTTGAGAATATTAAAATTTTCATTCACAGTGGAAATAAATGGAGCATGAACACCGCTGCGGCGCATGTATGCAAAGCTCGACCGTACCTGTACTGTATTATGTATAGTGGCCGAGAAAACTAAGCTATAAATACAAAATAGAAATAATGTCCTATATCGTGGGGTCATTATCAACATGAATAAATCACAATGGAAAATGACCACATTCCTCTTTCTTCTTTTCTCCTTGACAATATGCCATCTTCTTCTTCTTCTGCACCAAATCTTCTCATTCGATCTATACCAATTTTCTCTAGCCACTCTCTCCTATTCACCTTCACTGCCATCTCTCTTTCTCCTCTTTCTCTGTCCATATTCTCTTTTATGGCCTTCCCTCTCTCGTTCCTATCCCCCTCTCTCTCCCTTATATCTCCTCACTCATCGTTAGTTATTGGAGGCCGCCAAGTCCGAGGCTCTTCTTTCTCTTCTCTCTTTGTCATATGTTTACTACTTTCAACACACGGCACTAATGGGTTCTATACTTCTTTTTAGATCTTAGCAAATTTGAACCTTGCACCCTCATAGCGTGGCACTTTTTCTATTACACTCCATCTTTGTATCTCTCTGGTCTCTTCGCCTCCCTCCTCAACCTCCGTCACCTTCTCGTCCTCCTCTGCCTCCCTCTCTGCGCTGGGTTCACCCATGCCTTTCTCTCATTCATGTCTATATCGATTGATTGAAGGTGATGGACCATCGACTTCCTTCATCGGGTCATTCAAATCATCCACCCTTACAACAACAATCAAATGTACATTCACATTTCTTATTATGACCATATCGATTGGGCTTTAGTACCACTGTAAGTAGCACAGCAGTAACAGAGACTGATGAATCATAAGGGTCATGATGAAATTAATAGTAAATGCAAAAAAAAACTTAATACAGGAGGTATCAGGATACTGATAAGGCCTGATGAATTAAGAGTGAAAGTTAGCGAGATAAGGAATAGTCCGTCTTCTCCATTTAATAGTTACAATCTAATAGACGAGAGGATCATCATCTGTATATCAAATGGATGAATGTGATCCATCGACTGATCAGCCATCATCATCCTCTAATATCGACAATGATGAAGGAATCAAGGACGGAGACCCGGAGTATGAAGATTCAGTAAGTCATGATAACAATTAGTGTATTTACAATGTCAAGAAAATGTTGACGAAAACGATTTTAAGTTTAGACTTGAGAGTTGACAGATTTTAAGTTACTTTCCTCTTTGCTTTCAGGATAGGCATACTGTAGCTTTTTATATCCATATATAATTTCTATTTTTATATACTGTAGTTAGTATTATGCTCGGTCGATATCAAATAAAGGATTTGAAAGTCAAAAAGTAACATGAAATACTATACTTGTTATATCCATCCTGTCCCGTACTGATTGTATTTTGCCTTTTTGCTGTTAGCCATCTTAGTATCAATTGATAGAGAACATTCATTGATAAGGAGGGCTCTATTATGAGTGATAAGAAGAAATGAGAGACTTCATTATCAATCGATTATAGCCATTTGCCATGATGAAACTAGTGTGCTGGTCTTAATTAATGGGAATGCATAGAAATTAGAATGTAATTACAATACATACGAAGAGTTCTACGGATGAAGTGAATTATAAACAACGAGCTTTGTTAACCAATAGGCAAGTCTAGCACCTGTTTCCTTGTTCAGAGCATACTATCGTGTACAGTAGTTATGAACAGTTCACCTATCGTACTACAATAACTGAACAATTTTAAGTTAGCTTACACACTGTTTCAATGGCGATCAACAAATTTTGATTTTGGTGTGTTTTGATTCAGTAAACCGTATGTGTTTTGGTTTAGTATGCAGTGATTTCTAGTGTATGTAGGTGCCACCCGGATTATTTATAGATGATAGTGTATACATATCTTATCATATTGACCTCAAAAAGCACAAACATATCAAACTTGATAGAAGACGTTGACCTGTCGTTAAAGGGTCATTCTTGCTTTTGATACGCGTTAATAGTAGCCGCTGAATATTTTTGCTCTGCGGCCTTTCATCTCATAGGGCCTTTTATCTTTTCCGCTGATCACAATAGTCAAAGGGTAAGTAAAGTGGTTTGTAGAAAATTCCTAGGTCATCGGATAAACAAGTTTGGCAAAAGTGATAGGTTACTGTATGTAGACATGCGATGAGTGATAAGATACCTAGTACTACCTATGGCTACTTATCCTTTTAAACTATTTACCTATGTCTGAATAGTCTCGCAACATCCTAAATATGTAGGAATATTCATATTATGCCTTTCTGATATTTTTTATTACCGGAGAAATCCCTTGGCGTGCAAAGTGGTCCGTTTTGAAAACAGGGATGAAACGATGGGAGAAGTAAAGATCAGCAAGGCCAACTTCTGATTTTCCTCAAGCCATTCTCTGGAGCGCTCGTGTTCCCCATAGCACAGTTCTCCGTATCCTCATCGATACTTACAATCCATTCCCCACGCAGCCAAGTGTTCCAACCCTGGAAGCCAATCTTTCTTGACTTTGATGAACGCGCAACGGTTCATGCAAGCCAAATCTATTCAAATTCACAAAAAAATGTTTAAATTAAAGAGTTTTTTTCAAATATACGGGACACCCTAATAGTATTGTTCACTATAGTAATATGATATCCAGGCGCATCTCCACTTATGAATAGGTTACGTAATAATCTAAAATTGTCCAAATAGTGCGTAAGATGTATTAGGTGTCGGGTACTGTAATCTCTTTTTTATTATCGCCATATTACTCTATAATTGTAGGAGTTTGGCTCACCGACAAATTCTGATGATATGAATCGTCACTTGATACACGAGAAGGTACCTCCTCTTCCGACGTACAATCAGCTAGCTCCACAAGTTCTGGTATGCTGTGATTTTAAAAAAAAAGTGAGGATATTCAATACACCCATTTATAGGCGCGGGGTCTTCTCAATGATCCATCGGTACCTGCACATCAACAGCCGAAATTTCAGCCCCCTCAACAATCCCAAATAATGGTATGTCAATGAATCTTAAATCAATCATATTTGTAAATGACCACTGATTTTGTGATAAAAGATGCTGGTGCACCTTATCAGCTTTTTCCATAAGTAACACATTATAGTGTAAATTCTTGACCCACATAAAATATTTCTTTTGTGTGTCCATTACTAATCAGTATTCTTCTTATAGCTCGTGCAACGAAAACGGTCACTGCAACAACAGATGCCAACTCCTGTGGCTCAACCGGCGCAGAATTCCGCGCCTAGGCAGAATCAACATTCGGCACCACAACAATCGCAACATCTGCCACAGCATCCTGTACAGCATCCCGTACCACAGACTACGCAACAATCGATGCAGAATTCAGTACCACAGCAACATCCCTCACTACAGCCTCCTCAATATTCGGTGTCCCAACCGATGCAGCATCCGAATCCGCAACCGACCCAACAAATGCAACTTTCGGCTCCGAGGATACATCCTGCACAACAAGTGATGCAGCGTTCGGTACCACAGTATGTGCATCATACAACACCACAGCAGTCGCAGCATATGCAGCATTCGACGCAGCAGCAACATTCTATGCCACAACAGCATCAGCGCATGCAGAATTCAGCACAGCAGCCGCATCCAATACCAAAACAACCTGTGCAGCAGTCGGTTCCGCAACAGGCATCACAGAACCTCACCACGCAACCTACACCGGAGAAGCTTGCACAGGTACTATATTCTTGCATAGCTGCTATGTTCTATTAGTAAAAAAAATCTGGAGTCTGATGCTTGTTTTTCAGCAGCAGCAACATCAAAGCTTCGCTGAGGCGCGTGAGTTGCAGAGACAGAGACAAAGGCAACTAGAAGAAGCTAAGGACATTTACATGAGGGAGCAGCAGGCAATGCGTTTGCGCTTAGTATGTCTTTAATCTAGTAATCAAAATCTGATGCTCTTTGAAATAAAGCTGAAACCATTCGTTGGCATGTCTTGCACATTTTTTTGAAATATCATACAGACAAGTAATTGATATTTTCGATGATTCATGTACGAGATTAATGCAAAACGAAATAGAAATTCTGTCAATTTCAGAACCGTCAGGTGGGAGATCAACTCAGTGGTCAAGTTTCACAGAATCAACAACAATTTCAACATCCTCCCTCAACGAATGTGAGCGCACTCTTTATCTATCATGAAACGATATCAATATTTGCAGGGCATGTACCCTCCAAGAGAGACGCCTTCTATGAATTCATCTCTTCAGCCTCAATCGGTATGAATCTTTTGTTTGACTAATCACAAATCTAATCAATACCAATATAACAATCAATAGTAAGCCGTACACTAATCTTGACCTTCTACAGTATGTCTCTCATCAGTCACTGCCACCACCACAGCTGCAACAGCATTTCATACAACACTCTGCACTGGAAAGAAGACCAGATACGGTAGGTATATTTCAATTTCGATTTGAATCATCCCTTCACTTCATTCCATCTGTCTTCCTACCTCATTTCCTTGACTAATCCATTCCTTCTTCTCCTTTCCTCTCTCATTTATCTTCTTACTTCCTCATTTTATTTAAACGCGCACCTCCCCATCCAAGACCCCGCCTAGCAATCTATAGATTATATTGGCTAGTGATTGAACAATAAACTCTTTCATATGTCTATTATACACATTCATTGTCTTGACATCCATTTCATCGTTCCCTTCGTACACTACGACATAATCGATACCTACAGACCAACTCCGCGATTGGTCGGCAATCTTTTCATTCCACAGGCAATATGCCCGACCATCGAGTAAGCTGATCATATTGTCCTATCTTTGCTGATGATTGATTTGCCGTTGTAGGTCGGTCAACAGCAGATGCAGGGACATCAAATTGAACACCGATCCCAGCCAATACCGCAACAGATACCACAACAAACGCAACACAATCAACAGTACCCTTTATCTAATGCAATGGAAGGACAACAAAAAGTGAGACATTTATAATATGGCTTCTAAATATAATAAAGCAATATCAATCTCCAGTAGAATTCATATATTCTATTTATTAGTTACGAATTCGTCATCCCACGTTCTCTTCTAATATCTTATTATCTTTTTTTTCTCTCTATCGTAATGTTATATCTCTTTAACAATACGCTCGTAGGTCTTGTATCATAACAACAGAACGATAAAGCGTTGTCGTTGGTATTCGTTGTCTTGACGTCCTAATCTCCTCTGTTTCTTACGATTGTTGTTAATAGTAATTTGTTCACCATAAATTGGAAAACGTGATGTGTTTGTAGGTCCAAGTGAATGAACAGCAGATGCAAGGGCAGCATATGGTTCATTCATCTCAATCAATCGATCGATCACAACAGATTCATCATCATCATCAACAACAGCAGAACAATCAACAGTATCCTCAACCGAATATGTCTCTACGACCACAGACTTCGATAGAAGCTCAACGAAACGTGAGCCAGCCGATTAATATCAATATTATTGTATACATACTAGTTACGCGGTCAACTTTTCAATTAATTTTTATAAGAGAGGAAAAGTCATATAAATTTATCACTTTACGGTTTCCGACCATTCAAAATTCCCTTTGCAGATAGTTGAAGTTGATCTCACTCGTGAGGGAACTGTGACAGTACAAGACACAAATAATGCAGCTCCTCAACAGCAACCGCACGAGCAAGCTAAGGTTGTGTGAAATTAACATTTACATTACATATTTTAACAGATCACTTGTTAGAACATTGAGTCGTTAGACCAAATTTATGAAGATGAGCAAAAATGTTTCGAAAGAATTGTGTTTTCTTCTCGCTTCTTACAAAAAAGTTAATATTCTGTTCCAGCATCCAAATCGTTTCGCCAGAGGAAAAGGAAAGGGCAAGCAGACACAACCTTCTGCTCCGGAAGCGAATCCAGTGGTGAGAATGTTTAAAAAATATTTAAAAAAAACAATTTTTAAATGATTAAAATTATCAATAGCGGCTTGAGTAAACATGAATGTTTTAGCAACAACAATCGGACCCTGATGGTTTTACGGTCCGAGATCACTTCTCTCGTATTGTGAGCACTTTTATATTATAATTGTTGATAAATATGACGAACGATGGACTAATTTTCTTTCAAGTTGTTAATATTAAGTAATGTATTAAATTCAGCAACGAGACCAACAAGCAATTCGAGAACAGCAGGAAAGAGTCGATAATCTTACTCATTCTCAGTCATCTCTAATCCCTCAAGAACACTTGGCGCCTAGACCACTTCCTCCGTACAACCCTTTACAGGTTCTATTTGACATTAGTCCCTGATTATCATGAAAAATTCAGCGGCGCCACGATGCCCTTTCATACCAGTCCCTTAGCCGGCCGAACTTCGGTAGTGACGGGTCAAACTTCCACCATGTAAGTGGAGTATCCATGAATGATGATATTGCATGATTGTTCTGTACTAACTGATTGTGGTTGAGCACATGCATCCGTTCGATTATCAACAACAGCAACAGCTACTATATCTCCAACAAAAAAATCGACAACATCATCAGCCACATCCTTACATCGACCCGCCATTCGCTTTCCACAACCCACAACAATACTATCCTCGTTCACATCAGCCACCGCCACAGCAGCTGGAACCGCATGAGGAAGTAAATATAATATAGACATTTCCATGTGCTAGGAAGAGATTTATTATTTTGTGTTGGTGTTGTGTATGTGAACACACTAGCATGTGTAGTGGTACTAAGCGATTGTATGGTGTTAGATTGCACTTGAAATGGGTTTGCACGATCACTTACAAACTATGATATTCTTCTATAATTAGGGAATGTGAATTACGTTTAATTTGTTCCAGATACTCCAATCAAGGCAAGAGAAAATGATGTCTCCTACGAAGATGGAGAAACCCATGGTTAGTTCAGAGTGCAAATGAACGAGAGAACAACATGAGATGCATTGCAGTCGACACTCGATGTGAACAAGGAACGATCACGTGAAAATGTCATGGTATCTCCCCGACCACCCAGCCAAATGGTTATTGATTATTATATCTAAGCATTGACAAATATTGAACCCTTTAGGCTGGATTTCTTGAGAGAAGAGAGAGTCAGGATAGCCAGTCTTCATCTTCTTCCACTCGACCACTCGGGCAATTAAAAACATCGGAGGAGACCAACAATTCCAATGTACAATTTACATTTTATATTTTATCTAAGTGTCGATTCCGAATAACATGGGTGATGCGGCCTACTAAATCCTACACCATTCAGACGATCTCTTTAACCAATCATCTATCAACACTTGAGCCATCTCGACTACAGATCGAAGTAAGTGTAAACGCTTCCTCATTGCTTTTTTACTGAATCATTACGGACATTCAAACACTGAAAAGAGTTCTTTACAAATGAGTTTTGTGTCGATACACTCTGTGTGTGTTGCTTGTTTTCTTTGTCGAACTAGAATACTAGTGGAACGAATTAATTTTTTTCTTGATTTAGATTCCAAATATAAATGTGATGATGATCAAATAACACCACTAAAGCTTTTCTATTTATTTATTATCCTTCAGAATCCCTACAAAGCTTATCCAAAGCCGATCAATTCTGATACGAAGTCAATGGAGGAGAATAAACAGTAAGTGTAACTAACTAGTTGTTTCCTATTTCATCCATCATCTCATATTCAGAACACTACCTGTATCCAAGAAACCTAAGGCGCAAAAGCGCAAAACCCCTGCAGCTCGAACTAAGAAGGAAGAGGAATCTATGCAATCTAACGAAGACCTTCTCCAATCACGTCATCGAGATATTTTCAATTCAATCGTACGTTTTTCCCGATTATTTATTGTCCTCCTTCCGTGAGTCTCATGGCAACCCAACGATATTCGCATGGATTCGATAGCCTTGTATGCATATATTCTTTTGTCTCTCATTGTTTCTCGTAAGCTCCCATATTCTCATTCACTTTATCTCATTAATCTGTAAATCATGCACGTCCCAAGTGATTTGATATTATGATATCGATGACTCCCTTACAGTCCAGGTCATCTCTTATCAGAATTATTATCTATCCTTTCAGGAATCGAATACTACTACTATTCCAAGTCTCTACCAACAATCTTTGCCTTCAACGTCTACTGAATCCTCTCATCAAATGTCAATTCCTCAATATGCACTACATGTCAATCCCCATTATTCAAATGCTCCTCATAGAATGAGTCGGAAAGGAATGGACGGTGTTTGCGTAGAAGCATTTTCCCATCCTGATATACCGTTAAGTTATATCACACTTCTTCTACAATCATTTTATGAGCATTTTCCCGGAAGCCACATTGAAGCTACAAGAACCTTAAAGGCACAAGAAAAACAACAACGAGGTATCAAAGTAGTTATGATATTCATTGGATTTCACCGTGATCCTTCGCTTGCTGATAGTCGATTCCCTGAAATTCTCACCCAAGGACCCATTATCATGGATGAATACTTGTTTGACAATCAATACAAACCATCAACGAATGATGATTGGGCCACCTGGACAACATGGATGAGAAACTCCTCAGGACTAATGCCAACCCCCACTACTCAGCGCTCAGCTATGGTTCAAAACTCTGCCCCTTCTACTGTATCCAATGAAGGGAAAGTACCTTCGGAACAGGTGGCCGCCAAGAAGATTCACAAGCCTCGCTCTAAGAAAACTGCACCTTCTCCTTCAAAGGAGGCCCTCACCATATCTCCTAGCAACACAGTCGCTCCACAGGTAAATTCAGCTCGCATTATATAAAATGTATCCAAGCCTTGGTCTGATATAGCTCAACACATGTTCAATAATGTGATTATCAATGATAGTTCGAACCGTATGCAATAGAAGCGACGGGATCAAAGTTTTTTTAAGATGAGAATGTGGACTGTTGATTAGAAAGAAAATATACAAATGAGATTGGGAGATCAAACATTAATGGCGAATTTTATTGACTATAAAGAGAGTACAGCATTTTAATTTCAGGTTGATCAGCTCACACCGAATACAGACGATGGTGGTCGTACATCGATTGACGCAACTATATCTTCTTTGGTATGGTTTCTCCACATTTATCAGTATAGGTTATAATATATTGCTTTTTATGTGAGAATATTAGTGTACGATAAACTCGTGTGGCAGAAACTGTGAAATATAGCTAATATGGTTAATCTGATATCATCTACATACAAGAAATGAAAATTGTACAATCACATTTTGACTGCCCTAATATTGCGAAGTTCAAAAAATAATCTGTTGGCGAAATATTATTAAGTAATTCTCTTTCTAGGTCGACGACTGTTACAGAGCAGCCAATAAAGAAGTCATGCAAATCAATCACGGTTCGTTTATGTTGAAGGGACATGGTGTGATTATCCTGTTTCAGGCAAAACACGAGCTGCGTTCGAAGGGATTGATGAAATTGATCGTCTCTTTGGTCCAATGAATCCCGCTGCAAGTACGTCGTCATTTTCTATTGTACTGACTCCACCCACAACGAAGAAAGCAAGAATGGAGGTTGAAGGAACATCTGATGATGATGACGTTGTTTGTCTTGATGATGAAAAGCAAGAGTAAGCTCATTTCACTATGATTGAATAAACTTAATCTCAATTATTTTATAAAATATCTTTTACAGGACACCAGTGACTTCTAACGTCGCGCCATCCTGTATCCCTGCTCCTGTTCAACAAGCATCATCTTCTTTACCTTCTCTGTCAACCTTTGCAACCTTCCAGAAATCATCTATCTCACCTTCTTCGTCATATGATGATATCCCTTCAACATCATCTTCATATTACGGAAACCAATCGTATTCTTCCCATTATGGAAATCAACCCGTTCCTTCCCTTTCGTCATCAATGGGGGATCAATTCTCCCCAGCTGATTCGGCCTATTATAGTAATCAATCATCATCAATTTACTCCTCATACTATGGAACCCCGTCTTCAACCCAATCATCCATTGATACTGTAAATTCTTCTTTCACTAATAACCATACCACGCATGACCGTAACCTCTCTCAACAGCCATTCTAATACTTGACTCAGCTCAGTACTCTAACATCTCATGTCATTCGTTAGGAATATCATTTTTACTTGCCCTATGCTCCCTCAAGTTTCATTCTTCGTCTCTCTTTAAGAGATCTCTGTTGTTTGTACAGCTCGATTGTAAATAGTATCATTTATTCCATTTAAATATTCAAGTCATCCACGTTTATCTGTAATTTCATAGTCATACTCACCATTTATCTCTTATCTATGGGGTTACTTGTGATTAATCGGACATCATCTACATTTCATCTACTTTTACTATCTCATCTCACACTTTTCATTATCTTTACATTCCTTTCTTAGTTCGCTTTAGAAACCAATTCTCGTATGTACTGATCAATTGTTAAGTTGAGACCATCAGTCTCGATATATCTGTTAATAGACAAAGATTCATCATATTTCCCTTTGCATGCCTTTGTGTTTTTGTTGTTCACGTGATAATATATTTTCGTTGACATTAAAGAGTTTATCATTGTTATTTATATAGCTAAGCGAAACTAAGGACAATATTGTTATTAGAATATTATTTTACTCAATATTTGAAAGGTAATAATGTTGAAGTGAGGTGAACTATGCAAGATTGCGATCATGTTATTTCTTTCCTATTATTTTTTGGCTGCATTTTAAGCTTTAGTTGAACCAGTCGTTCTCTTCTCAAGTCTTCTTCTTTTCGCCTTTTCATGATCTTTTCTGTTTCCTCCGCTCTTCGCTTTCTTTTTCTTTCGTTTTGCTCGTCTTCAGTTTCCCAGAATCTAAAAGACTTTGAGTTGATCATCAAAATGGAGAAAAATGATATCCATACTCCGGTTTTTGAATGGGCGATCGTCGGACGAAATTCGGGTGATTTCCCGTTGATTCGCCTGCATCCGGAAGGGCCCTCTCGGGCGCCCACGAATCAACGGGTGATCGACCGCCGATCGCCCGGGGTTCGACCGTGAATGTGTGGGCGTTCGCCCGCGGATAATAAGAGATAGGGGCCCAGGATCATGGGTGCCCCTCGGTTCACCATATGCATTACGACTGTTTAAGCTTGCCATATTGTAGAAGTGGTACTTCAACAATCGCAATGCATACAGTAACCTCTAATGGCCATCAACACAAAAAACATGTTTAAACTGATGAACAAACGAATTAAATAAACAATTAAACAAATAAAATGGCAATTCTTCTCATCGACGCGGCTTGCTTCTCACTAACGGAGGAGTGGTTGCCGGACTGCAATGATAATGTAAAAGCTTGTGATAGTGAAAGTGATTCTCTTACCTCTTCTGGCCTTTCCTCACGCCTTCTCCGCCCCGTCTCGGGTCCCACACGGGGGGACTGACCCATCTGCAATAAAAAATCATGAATTACGGTTCTGACCCAATCTGATCTCGGTTGCTGCCTATTATACCAATTCTTATCTACTGTATCTCACCTCTTCGGGCCTCTCATGGCGTCTTCTCAGCCGCGTCCAAGGGAGAGGTTGCTTCCACGGTTGACTGCAGAAATTGCTAGTGAATGAGCTTGCCGTACTGTAGTAGTGGTACTCATTCATTCGCAATTTCTACAGTAACCGGGGATCCCTCTCCCCCATCTCTTTTCCCTCTCGGGGGATCCGGGGCCAAACTGCAATGAAAAATCATTGGTTACGGTTTCAACCCAAGTGTGCAATAACGTTTATTGCTCGAATCAAGTCTACAAAAGATCAAAAAATCATCAAAATATGTTTTTGGGGAACATTGCCGAAAATATGCCTTGTTGCACAGCCCTGGTTGCTAAGTTATAGACAAGTACCAAATGACTACCTCTGACCTGTTCTGGCCTATCTTTGGGCATTGTCCGATCCATCTCGGGGAGGGACTGCTTCCGCAGTTAACTGCAGAAATTGCTAGTGAATGAGCTTGCCGTACTGTACTAGTGGTACTCATTCATTCGCAATTTCTACAGTAACCGGGGATCCCTCTCCGCCCATCTCGTGTCGTTCCTCTCGGGGGATCCGGTCCCATCTGCAATGGAAAATCATTGGTTACGGTTCCAACCCAATTTGATCTCGGTTGCTACCTATCAGAACCAATACCGAATTACTATATCACCCATTTTCGGCGCCCTCACCAGATTGTTTTATATAGTGGGTCGAATATCGAAATATAGTGGAAAATCGTTATTTTTATTTTACATTGCAATGTTTCAGATAAAAATTACCCTTATATAGTGGGTCAATCCTCACGCTGTGAGGGTACTAAAATGTATGTACTATATCTCACCTGGTTCGGCCTCTCCTGGCGTCTTCTCCGCCGCGTCCCAGGGAGAGGCTGCACCCGCGGTTAACTGCAGAAGTCGAGACTGAATGAGCTTGCCAAACTGTACTAGTGGTACTCATTCAGTAACTTCTTCTACAGTAACCGGGGCTCACTCTCCGCCCATCTCGTGTCGTCCCTCTCGGGGGAACCGGGGCCAATCTGCAATCAAAAATCATTGGTTACGGTTATAACCATATGTTTTTGTTCTACTCACAATTTAAGAACTATGTTATTGCTCATTCGTCGTATTTTTGTGTATTTTTTGGCGAAATATGAGGTAAAGTGACCCGTAATTTGCAAGCCGACCAATTTATATACTGACCCGTACACAAAATGTGAGTTCTACAAAATGTATTGTTCAGACCTAATCAGATATTGGTAGCTGCATATCAGGTAAGTTCCCTACGTCTATATCTCACCTCTTCTGGCCACTTATGGCGCCGTTTGTAGTCCCTCTCGGTGGAACCGGGTTCAAGCTGCAATCAAAAATCATTGGTTACGGTTATAACCCAATGAATCATCGATTACTACGTGATACACAAGTACCAAATGACTATCTCTCACCTCATCTCTGGCCTCTCCTTGTCCATTCTCCGATCCATCTCGGGTCCCACACGGGGGAAATGGCGCTTCTGCAATGAAAATCATTGGTTACGGTTGAAACCCAATCTGATCTCGGTTGCTACATATCAGACCATTATCGATATATAATAATAAAAGATATAACATAATATATAATAATAGTAAGGATATAGATAATCGCCGCATACACCCACTGAGATATCGGTACGTACGTATCGGACAAGTACCAAATGACTATCTCTCACCTGTTTCGGCCTCTCCTTCTCCATTCTCCGGTCCATATCAGAGGCGTCTTCATCGGTCTACTGTAGAATGCGCGACCGAATGAGCTTGCCTTACTGTACCAGCGGTACTCATTCAGTCCCTGATTCTACAGTATCCCGCCATCCTCCGCCCCATCTCGTTGCGTCCCTCTCGGTTGAACCGGGGCCAATCTGAAATGAAAAATCATTGGATATGGTTATAGGTCGATTTGCAATTTTAAATGCAATTTGCTGAATCCATTGCATAAAGTATATTATTATTAATCCCTGCCGTGAGTATTGTAGCTTCATAATACCTATTATCACAATACTTATCAATAACACCGAAATTTTACATCGTTCTAAACTCTAATAATTACACAAAACTAAGGTCAGAATCTAAAATCGTAATGCGAACTCATTGAAAATTAATAATATTATCAATAATATATAATATATGATTGAATGATCTCACCATGCTCCCTTCCTATCTTGAGGTACTTCAAATGCATATATACTTCAAATGCACATAGAACTGATTCAAATGAAGATATATCACAAAGAGCTTCAGCACAATATCTGTTACCTCTATCCTCTATCCATTCAAATACATAATACTCATATGAATATATTCATATGAGTTCAATGATTGAAAGTAATTATTGAAAGTAATGATAAATCATTGAAAGACACATAATTGAATGATTGAAATAAGGACCTATCTTGAGAAATTCAAATACATCAGAACGATATTAAGCATTGCATTCATTCAATTCAACCATAACTCAACTAACTAACTGTACATGAATATCTTCGATTGTCATTAACAACTAAAATCAATGAATACAATGAATACAATCAATATATACTCACATATAGGATCTCTCTTGTTTACATATAGGATCTCTCATTCGATTATCACCATCTAACCATCTTTCGAGAATCTGAAACAGCAAAACATTATTATACAAAATAATGTTTGACGACTTTTGAATCAAGAGTAGAATTTACTACAATAACTTAATGGTATCATTTTCATATGAGTATGAGCACTTTACAACGCATATATATTATAAATATGTACCTCAAGAGCATTAAGCTGTCCTTCATTACGATTAAATGATCTAAGAATAGTTAATCGATTCTCTGATATTTGGGAAAATTTCTCAAGAGCAATCAATGAGAATAGAATGACTTCTGGAGGACAATTATAATGCTGAATCAATCAATAATCATATAATAATATGAAGAATGAACTAACCACATTATCAAAAAAAAGATATTGTCTAGTAACAGTTGTACATATGGAACTACAACTAGCTCCAGCCATTTTCTCAGCTAAAGAACCAAGAACGATACAAACATTTCTATGCAATCCAATTGTTCGATGAGACTTAAAAAAACATAATAAAAGGCGTGTTACTCTTCCCTTTAATAATTCCATTATTGATGATGAACACTATCATTATAATTATCAATATCATTATAATTCAACGTCCAGATACATAATCCTGGACCAATCTGCACTGAAAAATCATTGGTAACGGTTTCAACCTAATCTGATCTCGGTTCGCTAAGTGATAGACAAGTACCGATATATAATAATAAAAGATATAAGGATATAGATAATAAAGCATATAATAATGTACATGCCAGCCTTCCGTTTTCCTTCGGAATATTTATGTCCTTTAGGTGCATATCATTCAAGTCTTCTACATTCATCATATATTATACTCTGATCTTCATCATCTCCAATAACGTACCTATAATATACATCAATCAATACAGATATACTGCATCTCCCTATGTTTGAAACGATAAGTAAGATATCAAATAAAAGGTGTTATAGGTGGTATTATTATAGGTATTGATTTATATATTTAGTAAAAATAATTATCGATAAGTAACATACCTAAAATGAAATTATGAATTATAATAATAGAATGATAATCTTTTCTTGATCAATTCATTTAGAATATTCTATAATTTAAATTATGGATTAGCAGATTGATCTTTGATCTTTATTATGCAATTCTCGTTCTCGCTAATCAATTGCCATGATAGGGCTGAAAATATAAAAAAAAAGATATAGTGCTGGTTTACAACCATTGATCAATACTCATAGACATGAAAGATGGGAAAGTGAAAACAAATTTATTATCATTTTGTAATATTAATTTTAATAAGGAATACGGATCGTAATTATTGAATCACAACCTAAACACTAAAATCGAACTAGTACACGTATTATAGTAATGATTAAACGTGAAATAACGTACAACCTATAATTAATCCGTAACTCACATTAGCTCAATTACAATCGATAAATTAAGTAAAGAAAGAAAGAAGAATGGAAACAGAAAACAAAACAAATATGGAAATGGAAAACGGAAAAGGAAAAGAAATGGAAAACAAATACGGAAAGAGCACAACTTATAGGTGGACGAGGAATGGGAGGACCATTTGAACAATAAATATAGATGGCTGATCACAAGACGTGAGAACGAAGCTAAGCCTTCAACGAAATCAGGCATACGGGGCTGTAAGAAGTCATGAATGATAGAAATATGCATGGTTGGAATTTCTCATGGAAACACATCTATAGTAAGATTCTACAGTATACAGTACAGTATGTAGTATACAAAATGTGATACGCAAAGCTCCCGATTTATTTTTCAACTTTAGTTCTACTCAAGTGGGTTCCAAACTAAAAAAAACAACCAATTTTTGTAAAAAAATTCCACTTTTTTGGAGGTGTTTATTCCATGGTGTTTGATGGTTTGATGGCATATATAGTATGATGTTTACCTCAATCTTTTGCCTCGACTTGCTTCTCTCCTATCTGCTTGATCTTTGATGAGTGGTTGTCTCGATATCTCCTTCTGGAAAGATTGATGCGTTATTCGATTGACTATTCGCATATTAAAGAAAGTATAAGTCAAGCTAGATCGGCTCATCAATTTCACAGATTTTTGTAATAATAAAAATTATAGTCGAAACCGACAAAAATTCCGAGAAAAAAAAAACCAACTTTCATTTTCTCCGTGGTTATAAAATAATTTCAAAATAAACTCACGCTGCCCTCTTTATTTCTTCTTCCAATTGCTTATTGAAAGCAGGATCCCGGTTAACACCAGCTACACGTTGAATGACTTCTGAAAAAGTATCGCCGTTTGGAACATGTAACGTACAAAAAAATTCGTTAAGGCATCAAGTGTTTCCCCTGCATTTTACATGAGTCAAACGAACACAGCATAGTTTAAAAAGTATGTAGCAAACCATGAACCCTCACCCAATTTTTTTGCAAAAACATATTTACGCATTGTGCAGAAAAAGAGCGCATTTTGCGAAAAAATGATCGCATTTTGCGAATCTCTAAAGACCTATGGAACAATGTATTTAAAAAATTAATACCGAGGAAAAGGGCGACTTAGAGCTTGCTCACATATAACAATTTCTTTTTAATTTTCACTAACCGAATATTGCAAGATAGGCATCGGTATTCCTCAAAGGAGTTAACCCTTTGCCGTGTGATAGAGATAGAGTATGACGCATGCTCACAGGTAACAACTGGAAGGGAAAAACATTTAAAAAAATAAAATGGATCTTCGTTTGCTTACAGCATCAAAGAATGAATTCAGAAGGGTTCTGTACATAGACTTTATATCTGTACTACCGGTAATCATAGTTTTTATAGCCCTTTCGGCTATAATGCCAAGGTCAACCTCCTTTTCACCATTCAACATCTTCACGATATATTTCTTCTGTATTCCGGTCGAATCGACCAATCTATCAGGATCGAATCGGTAGAGTCGCTGCAAGTAATTAAGATTTTTGTAAAAGATAATGTATTCTTTACCAAAATATCAGAAGTCGTGCCAGTAGACGCTGCAGATGCACACATATCAGAGCGCAGCGTCGATAAATACCCTCCCATGACTCGCTGCTAAAACGAAAAAAATTCATTGCCCGTCCACTGCCAAAAAAAAGGAATAACCCAAGAAGTTTTATAAAACGAATTAAAAAAGAATTAAATTTGAAAGATTTAAATTCACATTTCGCAGTGTATTTTTAAAAAAAAAACCACTAAGACTTAAATTAAAAATTCCCGATTCTGGCTTTCGGGTATTTGATAGCTATTTCATATAACAAGAAAGATAAACCCACCATGGTTAGCATTCCTTCTAGTTGCTCGCCAGTACTGTAACCGCGCATATTGATGGCATCATGAGTTGGGGGGCGAGATAATGAAGTACCGTATTGCTGCAAATTTGGATTTCTATACAGACCATCTTCTCATAACTTTATATTACCTCAGCAACAGCTTCTCCTTTCCTTGATAATGACAGCAATTTCTTCATAGTTACAGTACACGTGTTCACTTCATCATCAAACTGAAATGATTCAAATTTCGGTTAAAGGAACAGGAAAGGAAAAAGTTGCAGTCAGGTACGACATCCGAACCGAAATGGATAAACGAAATGGAAACGGACTGCTATGCAACATAACGCGGTTTTCGATCTTATTAACAGGAAATCAATTAGTTTAAATAAAAATTAAATTTAGCATCTCACTTCATTTTTCATAATCTTCTGTTTCTTCGGTGCTACAGCCAACTCTGCCTTGGGTACTGGAGTGGTTGGAGGACAGCCAACCATTGTCTGAATTTAAATTAATCATACATTCAAGGATCGAACAACATTTGAAACAGAAATTAAATAAGCGAATGGGGAATGAGAGGGGCAATGGGACAGAGGGGAGTGCATGTTTCATTAAGTCTACATATGAACAAAACCTGCAATCCGCTCTCTCCCCTTACACCTCTCATTCCCTATTCACTTGTTTATTTGCTGTTTCAAATGTTGAATCGTAAATATAAAAATGCAATGTAATTTAAAATGGTTTAATTTAACAATGAAAATCACCTGCCGTCGGCTTCTCTCCATTGTTGACTCATCTCCCACATGATTCGACTCCACATCGATGATCTCGTCAGTCTAAATTGTTTATTGTATCGTTGAATACATTGTAGTGCATACAAACGGATTGGGGATGCGTGAAGTGTCTCCAATCTCTATCTTTGATTGAAGAGTATCTTTCTTTGATAGAAGAGTATCTTTCTTTGATTGAAAAGTGCTGTAGTTCATCGCCTCGTCAATCAATGAATTCTAAGAAGAATTAATTATCGTATACCACCTAACACCTTCACGTTAACGGTTATGGTACCCTATCACTGTTTGCCATTAATTTTGCTAAAATAAATGCCACTCACCACGTCGCAGCCATTGCGAAGCAATGCTGAGATGAGTATTCGAGCAGGTTGTAGACGGGAGTTCTGTAAAGCCTACATTTATTAGCCTTTCAATAAAAACAGTTCACCTTCGAATAGAACTCATCACTATCTCCCGATGACAGACACAGTATGCAGTCATCCTGAAAATAAATTTTCAATTAGTTCTGATAATTGGAAAACGAATTAAACAAACCAATGTGAATCCAGCTTTGAGGATGATATCTAATCTTCCTGCCATTACTCAGAACTGAACTGACAAATATTTAAGTGATGGTTCATATAATTAAAAGTACATGAAGCCGACATAAGACGGATGCCCGGATAGGCATACAAACGTTGGAATCAAGCTTTAATCTTCATAAAATTTTCACAATACTAAGGAAAATGGAGTGCTTTGCAGATGGAACTTTGTCGGATGAGAACCGACAGAATGATAACCGACAGAATGATAACCGACAGAATGATAACCGGAAGCTACCGGATGGGAACCCACATGATGAACACTGAGCGTATAAGACCTGCTTTATGACAAATGATTCAAAATTTCGGTTCGCATCACGTGGGTTCTCATCAGGTAGCTTCCGGTTATCATCCTGTCGGTTATCATTCTGTCGGTTCTCATCCGACATAGTTGAATCAATTTCAACAAGTAACACAAAAGAACTACAACTAAACCAAATACAACTAAAACACGAATGTATAGATGCTATTTACGTTCTAGTAAAGATGAAGGGAGCGGTAACAATGTACATTCTGATATCTAATCTCACGAGAACACAATGGCTAAGAACTGATTGAGGGTTTATTTCTACGTAGTCATAAGACTGATTAGGGACCAATCTTCTCAGAAGATTTACTTCCTCGCTCTCTCTTAATACACTAGCAACATGGGAGTATTTAGGATCTTTCGCGATGGCATTTGCCAATACCGATATGACTTTACCGACACGCAAGAGTTGCCCTAGCACAAAACAGCGGGAGTTGGTTACAACAGTACAAACTACTCTTGCATACAATATTTTTCCTCCAGAGTCGAAGGAAATTATTGAATTGGATGACTTTCGGTATTCATCAATTAGATATGATCGAAGCCTTCTACCTCCTATTTCTGCATTGGGCCTGAATTGGCATGTTTAATAAAGGTCGCAAAATTTCACTAACCACAACACGCTGTCATGACCGTGGAGGTGAACGACGTATTCCTTGTGGGCTTGCCACGCATGGAGTTTAGCTTGAGGAATGGCACCACGAAGAGGTCTCTGGAGAAAAAGATAATAAACAAAGCTTTATTATGTTTTTTTTCGGTGCATAAGCATTTTGGAGTGTTTTGAATCCAAAATATAACAATCTGATGGGCCACAAAATTACTGCGAAAGGCAACGATAGCCATCCGTTGTTTATCGACGGTTGGCTACATATTGGGAGGCAAAACACTCCAAATTTAACGCAGATCCATACTTAGCGTAATGTGCGTGAGGCAGATGGAAGGATGTATAAAGCATACATCCAAAGAAACTATCAAATGGACAATGACTCACTGCCCCTCCACCATTAGACTTTGACTGTCCAAGGTATCGTCCAAGTGCAGTCTCAGCAGCCTTCCGAAGAGGATTCTTCTTGTCGCCAGCAATCACCTCCAAATCCTCCGTGAGGGACGATAGAAGAATGGATCTGATAAACATCGTTTGTTTGCAAATACTTTTCATGAATTCACCTCCGATGAATAGCTGACACATGTGTTGTTGTCACCGGACCCTTCTTGATAATATGATTGAGTGCCTCGAACATGCTTGAGGAAGATGCGAAAGGCGGAGAAATGGAGTTGGAAGTTGAGTGCATGAGGAAGGACTGCAAGAGTTCTCTTAGCTATTAGGTTGAGCTAGAATTAACGGTGAATCTTTTTAGTTCGGCTTTATTGATACTGCACAATAGCCCCTCTCTCACTTCCCTTGATATCAGTCAGTCCAATCCCCCGCCATTTGAGAAATGCCGAACATTTTCGTGTTTCGAGGAAGGAATCAAGCCGTTGCCCGCACTTTGGCAGAAGACCAAGAAGTTCAAAAACCACGGTTAAATAAGACTCATACGAATATTAACATAAACAATTACAAAACTAACGTGGCATTTCAAATTGAGTGAACTCTCGCCAAACGAATCAGTCCACATCTCCTTTAGCGCCGCAACAACGTCGTCGAGCAATCGACCGAATCTCACGTACTTGTCGGGGTCACCTGCAAGTATTGGAATTTTGTACAATACTGTAAATGCACCAACCGATGATTATGAGCCTCACGCATAATAACAGAGTGCAGGCAGACACTCTGTCGTCGTTGAACAGCTGAGAATAGGCAACAGGGGGGGCGATTAGAAGCATGAACTTGAAATGTAGTAAATTGTTAGCACACAGTTAAGCCGCCAATTATTCAAACCTGTAAATACTCTATACCACTCATTGTCCGAGAGCCAACAGAAGAGGGTGTGCACAGGCGATGGAGAGAAGAAGAAGGAAGGCGCGCTCGGGCAACTGCATCATCAATCAGTTTGATTGATCCTGGCTTCAGCTGCAGTTGCGAGAGCGGACGGCTGGACTTCTTACCCAGAAGACCTAAACGAGAAGGAATAATATTTAGACATATTTGTAACAAATACTTACTGTGAACCAAATCTCTGCAATATCCCAATTCCTCATCATGTAGAATGTCGCAGGCAGCCTCGGTCATGGGGATCAACCTTTGAAACTCCGTCAAACCTTGATATATTGGGATCAAGGTAATGGTCGTTAAAGAACTTTCGAACTCACTTCCAAGACCGTGTTTCGAAGCACGAGCCGAAACGATTACGTCACCTCTCGACCGCGCACCTGTGGATCATTCAATGAGAGGATGCCAAAGTGATAGAACAAAAATAAACCTCACTTACCTGAACCGAGATTCAGGGGGAAGATCGTTCTCGTTCCAACTCGGATCGCGGAAACGAGACACAGATTGCACGAGTGTGATCCAGTCTTCGCATTCCATAGTGATAAGTCGTAGGCCTTATGCAGTGCCTGAATGTGTCATAATTCAATATATTGGAATTAAAGGTAAATTTGATTACCTGTTTATCGAGAATTGATCCCATGAGGACAGGATGAAACGAGAACACTCTATCTGCCACATGAATACGTACTGCACAATCATCTATTTCAGCCTTCAAGCCTAAAGCATTTGCATTATGTAACTGCGACCTTATGATCGGACGGTCAATGGGACCTCTGCAGTGTGCTGGTGCCAAGTGAATGCCCTACAAACCCTGTACATCCCAAATATTTCGGTGACGCAACAAGGCTACAACAATAAGCATTTACCTTGGATTAAGATGTTGCACGACGCAGTGCTGAATGCACTGCTCAGAGTCCCTAGTCTACAAAAGACCACATTGCAAGCTCTAGCTCGTGTTTGCATAGGCAAAGAGGCGATCGAGAAAAAGACAGGCCAAACTGCCTTGCTGAAGCATTTTTATTTTAAAATTAAATCCCATTACTACATCAAAAATTATCCTACCCGAGGCCGACCTTGTGAGTTCCGTCCGTATTGCACAGAAGAGGTGTCTTGATGATACCACTGTCGAATTCCACCGCTGACTCCATCGCGTTCGAAAACGCGGTACAATCCGAGAGATCACTAGGCACGGTGTAACAAGCGATCAATGAAGCGTTCCTGAAAAGAATATAGGAATGACGAAAAGGATGTGAAAATCCGGCAACCGAAGGAGAACTGTGGGGGGCATAGCACCATGATATTAGTTTCAAACAATCAGAAACCATGGCTTGTTGTATGCCATTCGATAGAGCATCGAAAGATACATAATAATCCCATGAGTTTCATGAGTTTTCATAGCACTGTGTTCGAGAAATATGAAATTTTCCAGATTTTGGCCAATTTTTGTCGCTCTGATCTCATGACTTACACCATTATTTCCAGGGCCTGGATTTTTCATGTTGGGTAACAATGGATGTGCTACCCGAATATCACACTTATTTGGACCAGCTACCAGCCATTCATGAAATTCGGAAAATTTCATATTTCTCGAACACGGTGCTATGAAAACTCATGAATCTTGGGATTATTATGTATCTTTCGATGCTCTATCGAATGGTATACAACATGTCATGGAAATCACATTTCGATTTTTCGACTTTTAGAATATCAAAAATCAATAATTTGGATCATTTTTTGGGGAAAATGTCCCCTAGGTACTCCAATCATGAAATATGGATCACCTAGGATGATTTTGAAACATTGTGCCATGCCCCGCCGCTCTTACGGAGAAGGCGTTTTAATAGTACTACGCCACCTACCTTGCATGCACACGACGATGTTCCTCAACAATCAATGCAGCGGTTCTTTTCAGCACTTCTTCATACATGGCATTGAATGGAGTATACGAGAGGCTCATGAGTTCAGGACTGCTGAAAGTACACACTTTGGTTGAGGGAAAACGTAATTCTACATACGCGCATGCTAGCGGACACGGCGAAGTAGATGAAGAACGTGGAGATGAACATCCCGCACAATAGTGCTTTTCTTCAAATCCAGCACACTTGAACTTCAACCGACAGTGACGATCGAGGTCTCTGTATGTCAATGGTACAGGATGCGTGAGCTGCGTAGCTTCATATTCGGAAGCAGACCACCCAAAGTGAGCGAAGTTGGAAGCGTCTATGGTTAATCTGTCACCTATCCTCATCGGATCTAAAATAGACAATAGATAAGAAAATTTGGAAAACCATTTTTTCCTACCCTTGGGAACTTCTTCTTCCTCCTCCTCCTCCTCCTCTTCCTCCTCCTCCTCCGTCGCCACCTCCTCCTCTTCCTCTTCCTCTTCATCTCCATTCCCGATGGACAGATCTACAACAAAACTGCTTAAAACACCAACAAGCATACAGAAATGAACATATGAACATTGTACATTAAGCATCGCACAATGTGTACGCTAACAGTGGTTAATAGTTGGAATTAAAAAAAAATAAAATGGAATTTTGCTAACCACTACTAGACGACTGCCTGCTGTAGTCGCCATCGGACAGCCGCGAACTCGCTTGCTCTTCTGTAATAGAAGGTAAAATAAAGTTCAAGGCAGAGAAACCTTTAATGCGACGTTACATTTGTGTTACGCGCCTGCGCCATAAGTGCGCAATGTGTTACATTTCGCTCCGTCGGCGTCGGCGTACATTTTGGAATATACAGGGTCTCGAGTGGAAAACCCTGATCGGATATAAAATGGTAGTCAACAATTGTTGATCGATGGTTATTGATGGTTACGGTACCTTCTAACCTTGTCACTATTGCCTTTCAGGGTTTCTTTTATTGTTGCAGGGCGCTGGCGCGTAACACAAATGTTACGACCCATAACGATTTGTTTTTATTTATTTATCATACATCGCGAAAATACACCGACATAATCACTCAGAAATATTTTGCCAATCTTCTTGCGTGAATTATGAAAATGTCAACGCATTTGCTGAATTTAATCGTTTAATTATGCAATTAACGAATTAAATAAATATTCGCTGAAAAAAATGGCTTGAAGCCTGGGAAAAATCGGTCCGCAATAAATTGCGAGGGTTAAAATAATTATGCAAATCATAAAATTATGCACTGCATCTGAATTCTATAGACTCAAAAGCAAGAAATAGGAAATACAATGAAAAGAACTAATTAAGGAAAAGAATAAATCGGTTCGGTACATCCGGCTGTTGTCCGGCCTATGACCGAATAAAACTACAAATTTTCCCGGATCTTGCCGGTTGTTTTACGATCAAACGGCATCACTGCCGCCGAGATGGCAACAATTGTCAACCAAGTTGCAATTATATTGGTAATAATAGTCGTAAATGACAGGGGTACTACAGGTGGGTTACGGTAGTTGGTCAAATTGCATTTTATTTTGTTGTGGTATAGTGATCAACTGTGATTAGGTCATGCGCGATCTCAAAAGGATCGTATCCACATACGTTGTTGACAACGTGTTGTTAGGCGAAAGGATGTAAAGCCGCTGTAAACCGAGCGAGAATTTTGGGATTACAGTAACGGAAAACATAACAAACATGGGGTCCAACCGGCCCCGGATATGTAAATAGCGTGAACTCAAATTGTGAAAAGTGAAATGTTGATTGGCTTTACCATAAAAATGCTCATATCGAATTAATTTTAGTTCTTTAACTCTGATTTTTGTACACAACAAGCGTACTGACGTAATTGAAACAGGATATTGTATAAAAATATAAGCGATAGATCAAGTTTATAATTTAGCGAGAAACAAAGGACTCACCGTGTACTCGATCCAATTCATCTCCTACTAATCGTCGTCTCTTTGTGTTCGTAGGCGGTCGCCTTCCTTTCGTGTAGATTCTGAATAAATCAATTTTTAATTGTTACAGTAACAATACCGTAAGTTAAACACAGTACCTGTACGATCACAATCTATTGCATGAAGAAAGGAGTCGCCGCACTTGCACACAGAGCCTCCTGCAATTTATTATCACTTACTTTTGTTTTTAAAATTTTAAAATTGGTTTATTATTTGCTTATGAAATAAAACATGACTTGTTTGCTACTTCCTCAATACAATACTGAATACGCGAAAAGAGATAGAATGTATTAAAATTAAACACAAACCAGAGGGAAACATTGATGACAATATGGGAAGGATAGACGATAATCGACACTCACGTGATCTGAATGAATGAAGGAATGAATGAAATGGAATGAATGAATGGATGAATGAATGAATGAATGAATGAATGAATGAATGAATGAATGGATGAATCAATGAAGGAATGAATGAAATGGAATGAATGAATGGATGAATGAATGAATGAATGGATGAATGAATGAATGAATGAATGAATGAATGAATGAATGAAGAGAATGAATGGATGAATCAATGAAGGAATGAATGAAATGGAATGAATGAATGGATGAAAGGATGAATGAATGAATGAGTAAATGAATGGATGAATCGATGAAAGAATGAATAAAATGGAATGAATGAATGAATGAATGAATAAATGAATGAATGAAATGGAATGAATAAAATGGAATGGATGAATCAATGAAAGAATGAATAAAATGGAACGGAATGAAGCAATGAATCAATGAATGAATGGATGAAAGGATCAAAGAATGACTGAATGAATGAATGAATGGATGAATCAATGAAGGAATGAATGAATGAATGAATAAATGAAGGAATGAATGAATGAATGAAAGGATCAAAGAATGACTGACTGACTGAATGAATGAATGAATAAATGAATGAATGGAACGGAATGAATCAATGAATGAATGAAGGAATGAATGAAATGGAATGAAAGAAATGGAATGAAAGAAATGGAATGAATGAAATGGAATGAATGAAATGGAATGAATGAAATGGAATGAATGAAATGGAATGAATGAAATGGAATGAATGAATGAATGGAACGGAATGACTGAATGAATGAATGAATGAATAAATGAATGAAATGATCAAAGAATGACTGAATGAATGAATAAATGAATGGAACGGAATGAAAGGATGAATGAATCAAATAATAATAATAATAAGAAGAAGAAGAGAAGAAGAAGAAGAAGAAGAAGAAGAAGAAGAAGAAGAAGAAGAAGAAGAAGAAGAAGAAGAAGAAGAAGAAGAAGAAGAAGAAGAAGAAGAAGAAGAAGAAGAAGAAGAAGAAGAAGGAGGAGGAGGAGGAGGAGGGAATCACTGAATAAATAAGATAAAAGCGTCGCATGCATGATAGAGAGCGGCAGTAAAACAAAATGGAAATCAGGCAAGAGATATGAAAGCTTATAGCAATAACAATAATAAATTATAATTTTCCAAATATCTACCTGTTGTAGCCGCTCGACCAAACGTTGATTCAAATGCTTGAATAGGCCTTCGCGTGAACTGAAAAGATAATACTGTTTAATATGATACACCTGTTTAATATCATACACAAGGAATATCAAAGAAAGAAATAGAAAGTAGCAGAGTGATTGATTAGCAGGATAAAGATAAATGTAAAGATAAAGAAAGATGAAAGATACAAAAATAGAAATGACAAATAAAAATTTATCATAATGATTATCGAAATATCTACCGAGATTCACTCCCACGCTACTTGACTGCTACAGCTATGACCTTACGGTCACAACGTCGATCACGTGCGAGGGCTCACTAAAAAATGTAAGGATAATACACAAGACAACAAGATGAAACGACAATAGTAAAAGCAATAGCTACAAAATATGAATCTAAACCAACACTTAGAAAAACGTTATGAAAATCGCGCATGATTTAATTAAATTTAATAGCAAACTCAATATCATCCAACAAAATTCGCGAAACAACGGCAATCAACTAATTACAATGCCCAACCTACGCAGCTTAGTCTAAACGCGTAATAATCACTCCAATATACAATCCCTAATAATGCAAGAAGTGAAATCGCAGCGTGAATAAGCGGGCGGAGGAGGAGGAAATCAAGCAAGAAATAAAATATAATAATAATAATAATAATAATAATATAATAATAATAATAAGAAGAAGAAGAAGAAGAAAAGCAAGGGAAAGAAGAAGACGGAGAAGGATGAGAAGAAGAAACAAGGAGGAAAAGGAGAATAATTATAAATAAAAATAATAAGAATAGTAATAATAGTAATAAGAATAGTAATAAAAGAATAAATGAGCGCCGCAGCACAATCGGTAAGCATAATTAGAAATGGTACAGATAAATGAATAAAGATGAAACATAAAAGTGGATAAGTAAATAAAATATTTACCTGAACCAGTCAATGTACGCCTGCCTGCAGAACGACCGATACGAGTGTCTCGAACCCACTGAAATACGAACATTAATATTTAAAACCGGGCAGGTGCAGGTAAAAAATTAAAGAAAAATACGCATAAACAACAAGACATGCTCACGGAACAACAGCAGATAGACAATATGGCCCCAAAACAACTCTAACTCTAGACGCACACACAGGTCATTAATTTAACATTTCAAACAACCTCAATATACTACAATAAAATAAGTAAAACGACTAATCTAAATTAAAATTCAACCGCACTTCGAAAATTCAAATATTAGGCTTCAGCTCCTCTACCACACCACGGAATTTCTATTTCCCGGCTCCCTCTCCGGCGCTATTCCCACTATCGTCCGCGGACGCTCCTCCCCTAAGATGTGCCGCGGGTCGAACCGTTCGTTTCGCCCGCGGGCGATCGGAGTCACAAATCTCACCCGCCGATCGCCCGCGGTCGCTCGATCGCCCGCATATCACCCTCGAATCATCCGCGGGCGCTTTATCACCCGTTGGGCTCCCCGCATTTCTCACGCTTTTCGACCATCCAAAAACGGGAGAAGAATCCTACTATTGATGCTATTACAGTACTTGGAAATGGAACATTGTTTGCTTTCAAAGGTATTCGATCCAATTTATCGATCGATAATATAATGGAATTTAAGGTGAATGGTATGGCGTTTATTAGATGAAGGTGGAATAGAGAAAGGATATCCTCGATTAATAATTGATTCATGGCCATTTGATAGTAATATTGATGATATATTAACTGATGGTGATGGAGATTCATATGTGTTCAAGGTACAATACTACTTTCAATTGATTTATGGAATTCTAATGATGGTCCGTGTATATGAGGACTTGATCAATTAACAAAAAAAACGATATTTCGTCTTATATCGATCTATAAAGACAACGAAAAAACTGTTTTTATTTGTGCAAATTATTTGTGAAAAGGTGTTTTATGGTCAGATCGATGCTCTGATCAACTTTGTTCTTGAAAAAAAATTCAATTAAAAAAGTTATGGAATTTTTAATTTGAAAAATCTCGGACCAAGAATTTTTTACCGATTTTTACCAGCACACAAAGTGGATACATTTGAATAAACAAACTATCGATATTGACAATAAAATATTTTGATAAAATATAATGTGCGCAAATAGGTTTTCCTGGTAAGTTTTTTTCTTGGCTTAACATCGATCGATGTTTGAGATTTGTCTCGTTGATCTAAGCGTGTTCGGCTTACTATATACATAAGTACACATATTTTCTTCAAATGGTATAGTTTCGTTGTGTCAAACATAACTTGATCCAGTCATTCTCTCATATCTCCTACCACATTTACTAAAACATATCCTTAGAATATGTATTAATTAATTTAAGGGAGATAAGTATTGGTTATTGAATCGAGATGGAGAATTACAGAAGGGATATCCATGGCGTATAAATCGAGTAAGTCATACTGTATCTATTACAATTCAATCAATATCAATCAATAGGGATTAATAGATATGCCTGATGATATTGATGCTGCCTTATATATAGTGAAGATGATCAACCATATATGTTCAAAAAGGTAAAGATCTATCGAATCAATAAATCAATAATTATATAATTCAGGATCGATATTGGCCTTATTCTCGTTTTGGAATGGAAGACAATGGCCAAAGAGTACTAAAGGAATATTTAAGGTTCATTAGATTTCATAATATCTTATCTGTCTATCATCTTCAGGGTGAAATTCCATCTAAAATAGATGCAGCCCTTCGATTTAATGATCAGAGTTTTCTATTTGTCGGGACTAAATATTATAAAGTTAATGGATTCAGGTTAGATTAAATATTGATTCAAATGAAAATGTATTGATTGATAGAATGAGAATATCTGAAGGATATCCTAAATCGATAGGAGATCAATGGTTTGGATGTGACGGAAATAGTCATCATATTAAATAATCACTTTATTGTTGTGTTATTATGTAGATCCTTAGTATTCTTCTTACGGTATTCGTGCAATGCAATCATATTATCGATCTCTTTCTTTATCTTATTGAAAGTGATAAAGATCTTTCATTCTTCGTATTCATATCTTCTATGACTCCGCCCACTTTTCAATAATCTTAATATAAGTGAGACTTCATCTATTCATTCATTCATATCAATAATGAAAACAAATTCTCATTCTCTCCACTTTGTTCATTCTTTCTAATGGAATAATCAATGGAATGGAATCTAAATGGAATGAGCATCCTTATCTAGTCAAGGTAATCTTTGATCTTTGATCTTTTAATCTTAGATCTTTGATCTTTAAATTGTAGGTTCTATCACGTGATTCGGTTGATTCCTCACCTCTTCTTTGTTCTGGTTCTCTTATTTCTCCTCGATTGATTATAACAGCTACTGATTGTGTTGTTGATTCTGGAAAGAGGTACAGTAGCCCTTCTTCCCATCCCCTCTAAACAACCGTATCCGTTTAGACTCTCAGAGATTCTTATATCAATTCCTCGAGTAGGAA